>VZUI01050333.1:0-36554 GCA_013401135.1 Cettia cetti
CAGAGATCTTTTTGCTTTTAGTTAGTTTTAGCTAGCTGAGGCAGAAAAGTTCCCTGGACTGTTTTTTTCTTTTCTTCTTGGGACTGTTTAAATCTACTCTGGACTGACAAACCCAGAGGAGCACCGAGGGCTCGCAGCTGCGGCCACCGGGCCTGGACCTCCGGAGAGACTGGGACTGACAACAGACTGAGTGAGCTGAGCTGCACCCACGGCAGGGACTGTCTCAGTTTGCCATCTCTCTTCCGAGCAGCAAGAGGTTTTATTGTTTCATTGTTCATTTTATATTTTCATAGTATCTATTCTTTGTGCTTGTAGGTATTTTGTTTGTTAAATAAATAGGGTTTTTTCCCCCTTCAGAGGTCTCCTCCCAGATTTGCCCTAAACCAAGACACCACCCTTTCAGAGAAGAAATTTTTCAGAATAACCAATCTAAGCCTAACCCAGCACAACTTGAGGCCATTTCCTCTCATCCTGTTACCTTGGAAAAGGTCTTGTCTACTTGATAAAACTTGCAACAGAGTTGTAACACACATAATTGAAGCTTTCCCTATCCAAAGGTACTTAATTCTACGATCTGGAAATTCTTAGAGCCTCTAAGCACTCTTCTGTTTAGGAACCAAATAATCTTATCACATACAGTATGTGAACTGCCTCACTCATGCACTCAGCTCTAAAGGTGAATTAGGCTACTCATTATTCATTGTGCTTATTTTGTCATGCTAGAATCTACCCCAACAGTCACATTTGACTTCTTCAGTCAGCACAATCAAACCAGAAATGCAACATTTATGTAGACCATGAGCACATAGCATTCAACTCAACACTATACAAGTATATACAAATAAACCAAAGTCAAAAAATATAAATTTATTGTTATTAAAAGACTTCACATGCACCATATTTTTGACTCATCTTCATTTATCCTGGATATCAAATATTAGGCATTCTGTCTTAATTTCTTCTCTACTGGAAATTCTCTCTGTCTTAGGGTCTATTATTTCTGGCCGTGCCCACACATCGTGTGCACACATTAAACCTGGGAGACTGCATGGTTCAGTGCAGACTTGTGACTGCACTCACTCTAAACACTTCAGCAGCTTGACTCTGGAAGCAACATACCCTCAATTGCACAGTTCTGTGTCCACAGAAGGTGGACAACAAGGAGTTTGCACAGCTTGAAACAAATGTCACTCGGACCCAAGCTCTAGAGTCCATACAACATTATGCTGTGGTGTGGCAGCATTCCATTCACACAGCATTGCTGGGTTTTGTTTATTTAGCACATCTTTAAATCTCTCATCTTTTTTAGATCTGATGAACAGATCAGTTTCTGAAACAATGCCTTGCTATTCTTCTCTTCTGGGTTTTAAAATTAAGCAGGAGGAAAACCATGGTTCACTAAAATGAAAGGTGTGCATTCAAATTGCTCTTCTTTTAACCTACCTCTAACCAGTACAAGTCTGTAGGCAGATTTTTGCTTCTTTAAATCCATGTTTTGATAAGCTTTTGTCAGCATCATCCCACAACCCACACTACAGAATCCCTGACACCCCCTTTTGCTCTCTTCATTCTAAGATTCTGCTGGCCAACTGTGTAAATGCAGAACTTGAACAGCAACATCCCTCCTACAACTGAAATGCTCTTACTTAAGAAACCTGGCTATGTTCACCTCAAAACAGTTTATGATGATAAACTGTGGGTTTCTTAACTCAAGATTCCCCACATGATCTATGAAACAAAGCCAACACATACAGACAACTTTTCACTGATTTTAAAACTGTGTAACTGTGAAATCACACCTTGTGCTCAAATAAATTAGGAAAATAATTCAGAATAATATGTGCTACTTACCCATAATAAACACGTAAGCCAGACTAAGCAAACTTGCAATAGCCACAATAGCTAAGCCAGCAATCAGAACAGACCCATGTAAGGGAGGACAGGCTGGGAAAAACACAGTAAAAGAACTGTATCAACTGACACAAAAAAAGCACAAACTCTTATTTTCAGATATAACTGCTGAGTAAAATAAATAAACCTGATAAAGACAGGCATGATTAATTTCACTTTCAAAGCTATCCCAGAACTACTCCTGCATCTTTCTTTTTTTTGTATACATTCTTTAGTGATACAGAGGCATTTACAGATTTATCCTGCTTAGCTGAACTATTCTACTAGTTTTGGTACTCCATTGTTATCACTGCAATTGATAACGTTCTTCATTAACTGTATTTTAAGTTTAAACTTACATCTTCAAGCCCAACTGCTTTTGACTGCAATTGTATTAGATGACAGAATACAATATTGTAACTGTTTTTACAAATAGGTGTCAGCTCAACCCCGGATGAGTTTTGGTTTCTTCTGACAGGTCAGGATCACAGTCCCAGAGATACAGGTAACACTACCATGTATGACCTGGGAGAAGAACACCCTGAAAAATTAGGGAGACTTTTCATTTACAAGCATTATAAAAACATCCTCCAAAAAATCCTTGTATTAATAGTTTACCAGAAATCTCTCATCAGTTTATTTTACTGTTGTAACTTACAGAACTTACAAAACTTACAAATACCTCTGTAAATACTAAACAATAAGCATAAAATTCAAATCACAACTCTACTGAAAGGGCTATCATTCACCCAGATTAGACAAATCTATAAAAACCACTTCAAGGAGAAACAGGTCTTAAGTCCCCAACCAAATCAATGACTAAAATGAAGAGTATCTGTACAAAACAATGTATCAGGAGCATCAAGTGCCTACAAGGAACACGAACTTGTATTCTCCTACTAAATACACTGCCAAGGACAACTAGTCCTGAATTGACCCTTTTCTCTGCTGTGGGGTTCTCTGGTGGCACAGGGGAAGGTAGGGGAGAAAGGGAGGCCAGGGCCAGGGAAAAGGGACAGCACAGTGTGTGGTGGTTAGCTGGAGTTCCTTTTCCATAGTGACAGTTTTCAGTGATAAAACAGAGTGTCAGCCACAACCACACTTAAAACAGCCCAAGAACACTTCCAAGTTTACTGTTTCTACATTTACCTTCTTAACGTGTTTTAATGGTAATAATTGAAATATTCATAGGCTCAGTTGCATACAGGCAGAGATTAGCAAGGAATTTCTGATTTAATCACTTAACATGAGAAAATTATTATTATGTTTCTAAATAAACTTCTAAATACCCCAGGCCTCAGTAAGAATAACAATAATAGTCATCCAACACTAATATGCAAAATTAAAACAATTAAGTTGTTTTTTTAAGCAGTTGCTCACAGAATGCAGTAATGAAACTGATGTGTGTACTACTTCCTTTAGGCTATTGCTCTTTTACCAGACAAAAAACATTAGCACAGTAGTTCTAAATAACACTTACAGAAGTTTCTAGCTAACAGCCCATGTAGTAAAGCCATTTTCACTAAGTTTTATTGTTAGAAATAAACATCAGGTGTAGACAAGAGTTAAAAAGCACACTTTCAGAGAAGACTTAACTGCTTACCTGGGACACACAGTGCAAAACCAACCACGGCAATTATAAAACCAAGAAGTTTCAAACCTATCAGAGCCAATGTTGCCTGCAGTAGACTGTCAAAAACTGGAGAAAAAAAAAAAGAAACATTATAAAATTTAACTACAGAGACCTAAAAGACAGATAATTGCATAAAGCTAGAAATCAGATTCTCCTAAATTCTAAGCTCACCCAGTCAGTGTGATAACAAACTCACAAGCCACTTTAAGTCAAGCCTCTTGTATGTATACACACAAAATTATACCTATATAAATAACACTATAAACAAAACACAAGTAGAAAAGAATGGAACCCAGATCCTCGGAGCTAGTTATTCCACCCAGTCCCTAAAACAGGGAAGGGAGAGCAGAAATCACTCAGATATGCTATCCTAAATCTCACTGTTCAAGCAGGTAACTCCTCCTTCTTCTGTGAAGCCACTGAGCCCAAACAACATAGGTTAAACATTTTGTTTCAAGATACTATAAATGTGAAGAGCCCAGGATGCTATTGCAGCACTTGTTTATAAAAATGAGAGTATTTCATAGATTATGGCAGAATCTCAGGTTTTTTTCCATTCATACATTAGTGAGTAAAGAAATACTCACCAATTCCAAACATGACATACTGAAGTGGAACCAAAATCACAGCAGGGATTACAATTAGGCCAAGACCAGCCTGATTCTGTACAGTATAGCCACCTGCAAACATTTATGTGGGAATCAGTAAAACCACAGCTGTTAACTGGATTAAAGCACAAAGCAACAAACACAAATCACTGGCATCACCAAATTTCTTGGGTTCAGAAAGAGATCCCACTGAAGAACCAGAAGCACTCTCTAGTCCCTAATATTCACCCAAGGCAGTAGGATAGAAAATATACATAAATTTGGAGTCTCTGTCTTCCTATGATCACTCAAGGCCCTGAAAACTCCAATGCTGTTTTCTGCTGCAGTCTGTATATTATTTTTAATTTAAAAATTAGTAGATGGCAATTAATAGGTGGTACTAACTTCCATACTACAGAATTAAACAGATTCTTTTCCCCTCTTATTCCCTTAAATTAAGAGGGGAATTTTAAACACTTACCTGGGA
The DNA here is from genome assembly GCA_013401135.1 of Cettia cetti. Taxonomy (NCBI): domain Eukaryota; kingdom Metazoa; phylum Chordata; class Aves; order Passeriformes; family Sylviidae; genus Cettia; species Cettia cetti. The sequence continues at coordinate 4,598 of VZUI01050333.1, forward strand.
TAAAAAGAGCAGCACCTACACCAGCTACAATTGCAAAGATGACAAGTGCTACAATAATGCACACTTTCCTCTGAGATTCAATTTCGTATTTTAATCCTTAAAGAAACAGAGAGGAAACAATCAGACACGCAGATTCTCTCACTAAAATACACAGATTTATGATTTGGACTGTCCCTAAATAAAGAAACTCAAACTCCTAAAAATTAAAACTATATACAAGACTTAATTTGTTTTCATTGTTTGATATGGTTAATATGGCTTACTCAGAAAAATTACACCTGGCATCAATGTTCTAGTCAAATTCTTACTTTCTCCTTCCGTACAATTCAGCTGATATGTTATCAGAATAACTTTGGGACACAGTACAGGTTAATTCGGGTAGATGCTGACATTTAAATGTTACAGTGAATTTGTTACTCAGGTGAGTGTCAGAGAGGGATTTAGAAATTCCAGGTTTCATTCTCTTCCTCATGACACTGTGTGAGCTCAGACACACCACATCACCTCTGTTCCCAAAGGAACTTAAATGCTAAAAGCCAATCCTATAAATGAAAGTCCCCAAACCTCCCACTTCAAACAAACCAACACAACACCCCTCAATGCACAAAACCAAGAAAACATACGTTCCCAAATATTACACAGAAAAATCATGCCAAATTTAACAACCTGTTTAAAGGCATAAAGTATCACCGGTGGATTCCCAGGTTATCTAAGAGAGTATAAATTAAAGCAAAAAAACGCACTGACACAAAAAAAAATCCCAACAAACAGTAAGTACACCCATATTTATGAAGTTAGAGATAGAACACCCCATTTCTCCACAGAGGCCAAGACTTTTCAATGAACTGCCCAGGTGCAAAAACATCCAAGCACACTAAAATTGCTCTTATAAAATGGCAGTGCTTCTCCATGAAATTATTACTTTCCTAAAAATGCAGAAGTTCTGCTATGAATGCAGGGCAATGACAAGTACTGAACAGATCAGAGGTTCTTATACCATTATAAAATATAAAAATCAGAGATAAAATAATTTTTAAAAGTATATATTAGTTTTCAACTTTGGACCATGGATGGATCTTTGAAGAGTCACGTAACACTTCCAGATTAATGAAAAATAATAAAGAAAGTTACATATAAATGGCTGAATATGTATGTGATTATTACAAACCACCCTGCGCACAATAACTTTCCATTTCTTATGGACTTGACTCTTAGCTGAAATGTTTCTCTTCTTTAATTTATTTTTTAGAAGTATCTAGAAATTGAAAAAGGCTGAAAAACCTCAATGACTGAGTTAACAAACTGCACCAACTGAAAGACCAGGACTTAAAGCACACTGTGCATTGCACAGATGTTGAACAGTGTATAAAGAACATCTAAGGATGTCTTACAGTGGTGAATTAACGTACTGCCTCTAAAAACATTTAACAAAATCACCAATGTCAGTGTTAAAATAAAACTAAGCCAAAGTGCTTAACTAAGTGCAAAAAGACTAATGAAAAGTTTTACATTAAGAAGTGAGCACATATTGATTTTATGGCCACATAATGAAACACTTTTGAATTATTCAATAATGTCATGGTGAATCAACAGTGAAGAAAAGCTTCACACACACCACATCTCTCGTGTATTATCTGGATCAGTTCCCACACATCTTTTAGATGTTAGCACCACCTTTCATTTTACATGGATGCCTTTATGCATGGAAGCGATTTCAGGACAAATCAGTAACTGCAAAGAATTAAAGAGTAAAATACTTACCAATAACACTTAACTGAGCTACACACAAAATAACAAGTAAGCACATCAATGATACGATGACAGCCCTTTCCACTAGAAGGAACCATGATCCTAGAGAATAAACAAAAAAAAAAAAAAAAGAGTAGGAAGAGAACAAAAACTGAGGCTATTTGCTTTATATTTATCATTCCTCTTAGGCTATGCCCTAGATTGCCCAATATTATATGTAATTTAGCTTTAAGAATTGTAATAGGCTAAGAAACCTATGTCCTCTACCTATGTGTTTTTCTCCCTGCTCTTCTGTGTGATAACATACTTTTTCAGTACTTCCAGTTATCCCAATGCTTTCCAAACTGGAAGTCTTAACTTCCACTGGAGCAGAGAATATGCTGGTGCTAATTTCTGGCACTACAAGCTACTGAACTTGTGGAACTACAAAAATCTCTGTAAATCAGAAAACCAGTATTTTCTCAGCTAAGCAGAGAAGACATTTTAAGTCCAGTGTGATGCCTCCTCAGCCATTCTATTCTACTTTCAATGGTGGTAACTCCAGAAGAAATCCGGATGTGTGGCAAGGAATACGGGAGCTAGCCTAAATGAGAGGGAAACATTGCCTTGTTAATTTTAGGTCTTCCCTAAACATCATCCATCCAGACTTTTTTCCCCTGCACTTTGGATGCCTTAGGCTGTTCAGTCAGTCATGCTTTAAGACCCTGTAAGCCACCTTCCAACATAAAATTCTGAAAATATCTCTACTGAACTAGAAAATGCAGTTAATTCTTGCATCTCTGCTCATATATTCATTTAGGCTCACTCTGTGGAATCCAAAGTCTCCATTTCTTACATTATACTTGCAACCATTCCTCTGCTTGCACATTTGCTTCCAAAGAACTTTCTAATCTTCATTAAGATGCATATTTGTTGCATTCTTCTCCATACATAAAAGTTGTATCTGTTACTCCAGAAACATGTAATAAAGCAGCAATACCTCACAATTTCCAATGCCAATTAAATACCCTGAGGGCAGCTTTAAGTTCACAAACCTCCCTCTTTCCCTTCCCTCCTCCCACCAGAGATGACAGAAGTAGATATAGTGCATACGACAGAAATATAAGGCAAACACTAAGCTGAAGGCAAGAAAATGGAGAAATAGCTGCTAACTTCTAACTCACCAAAACAAGGGTAATTTATTGAATTGTTTAAAGCAAGACTTTTTGATTCATTCACAATATTGAAAAAGCAACTAATATTGAACAGTAACTTCAATGCACAGTGGCCACTCCCTAGATAAGCCAAATCCCAGCGTTGCTGTTCAGAGCTACTGAGAATAATTAAAGAAAGGAACTGCAAGCAGAGACTCTGAGAACCACTTCACTTCCTCTGCAGCATTTCCACCTGACACTATCTGGTATCACAAAAAGAAAGCAGCCAAGAAGCCTGGTATCTGCTGGGGCTTCAGCGTGCAGCACAGGGCCACGTGCGCTCTGGTCCTGAAGGCTGAAAGAGCTTCCTGTACAGAAGTGCTTGCAATACTCCAGACACATGCAACATGCAAGGAAGAGGAACTGCAGAATGCATTTTCCTGGAAATATATTTCCCTTACTCTGGTGCTTCATAGTAATCAGTTAAAATCCTGGCATAAAGTACTGCTTTGAGAGCCAATATAGGGTAGCCAATTCCAAGCTAAGAAAGAGGGACTCCCAGACTCAGAGTAAAGAAGAGTGAAGAGCTAAAAGGGAAAGGAAACAGGGGGAAGAAGACAAGAAAGAAAAGAAGCACTGAGAAGGAAGAGGAAAGAAGAGAAGAGAAAAATCAGCAAGAAAACAGATGATGAAGAGAGGAAAAAGAAAACAGGGAAACTTGACAGTCACTCTCCTGATCAGGAAAGAGCGTCTGTGCACAAAGATGAAGGCACATGCAGAGAAATCTTGCTCACACTGCTACCCACTGCCTAGGTGAATCCAGGAATTCTCTAAAGAGAGATGGAGGATAGCTAGTTCTTGTATGACTAGCTTTGTAAAAGCATCAGTTGGAACATGCCAGAAGTGACAGCATGAATTCACTGCTCAGAAATGACTGAGTGAAGACTGGTACAAGATTTCCATTATCCACTAACTCTTCAAAACTCACTTACTACACTTTCTTCTATTAGCTTATTGCCTCAAGAGTTTCTCTGGAACACTGAGGAGGAACAAGCAACAAAAAGTTGTGCAGAAGAACTGAGAGAGAAAGCAAGCAACCACATTTCCTTCAACTACACCCTCAAACCTAGGTTTTACATTTTCTAGCATAGACTCTCAAACCTAATGCAACCTCAAAACTATGAATTTTTCACCAACCACATTTTTCCTCTGGTGTTTCATCGCCGCAATTGACAACTAGAAAATGAAATTAGAAAAATTGTATCAGTTGTCTTTATACTGATTTCATAATTATAAACACAGAGAAAATAAAACTTGCAAATGGGACTTGATTCTCCTATATTCTCAAGCCTTTCCTCCTCTTCTGGAGCATAACAGTCAATTGCGTAAACAGTCAAAAAAGACTGAGTAAGCTGTAAGAGAACGAAGGAAATGGGAAACCTCCTGTTTTTGCAGTGTCCTAAGAAATGAATGATTTTCTAGCATCTTCACTTTCAGTGGCTGTGCCCTTCTCAATTTCAGGATCACGTTTACTTTGCAAGGTATATGGTTAACTCAGCAACTAGACCCAACTGAGAATAACACAAAAGTCTGCAGCAAGACACAAGTAATATCTGCTTGAGCTTCACAAATATTTTATTGTGAAATGCGAAAACTAATAGCAAAACCGAACAAAATTCTAGAGTGCGTGGGTAAGTCTCCATGTGCTACATGTAATGCAACACATCCAGCACTTCTAAGCAGCTCTCCAGAGGCAAGTCTCCCTTGCAAAACAACGAACAGGGCACACCTATGTCCAGTGAAACTGTCACATCTGCATAGCACTGGACAGACAACACATGCAGAGCAGAACACATTATCCAACAGCTGAGGCACTGGAGAACTGGGACTGACAAGATAAAGTAAAATAGCTCTCTAGATGAGAAATTCATTTAGTGAATCTCATTCATTTTAACATGACTTTAGACACCATCTTTGAAGATGATATTTAATGCTAGAAAACCACAAGTTGCCATCTAGCAATAGCATTTTCAACATTGCTAGAAAACTGCCTACCTTCACACTGAGTTTTAGAGCTCTTAAAACAGATTTTCTGTTAGTTCTACCTGTACTTTTCCAGCAGAGTTAAAGGCTGCAAGAAGCAATTCTTCCAAGAAAAGATCTCTGCAGCCACCATGATGGATGTATACATTTCAGAACTATGAAGATGATCAGAAATATGCCACACAATAATATGAGACTGCTGAATATATCAGCATGTATATAATCAGAAATATGTAGGAAAGCATAGATTTTCCTATATGGGATCTAAATCATGCTCAGACATTATTACAGAATGAAAAGAATGTGCTTAGATCTTTCCCATGGACGCACTCTCCTCTAACTTAAACCAAAATAAGCTATATCAGTTTACAAGTTAGAAGGCCTGGGTGCTACATTTTTTGTATTTCACTTTAAAGGAATACATTGCCATGTTCATTTTTTTTTCTTTCCCTTAACATTTTGCTTGTTTTCCCTCCTAACAGGTTCTGAAACAATAGCAGGCAACTCACCTGAGCTGTTTCTAAGTTCCATTTTTACTTCTCCTTCTCTGTTTGACTCTATTACTTCACAGCTGTAATTTCCAGCAGTTGCTTGTGCACTTTTGAGCACCAGTGAGGCCACACCCTTGATTAAATCCACCTGGGATAAAAATCTTGCAGACGAAAACGAGGGATCAATATTAAACTTCTTGGTTTCTCCATGGTAAGAAAAAAATATATCTCCTTGCTTTTTCCATGTAACAAACATGACATTTTCATTGTTCTGCTCTAGATTAGTCACGTTACAAGGTAAAACTACAGTTGCATTACAGTCATTTTTTTCTATTACACCTGTCCCAACAAGTGTCAACTGGGCAGAACCTATAAAAAAATGAAAAGCGACACATTCAGAATTATTTCTTAATACTTGAGAACAAAGAAGAAACAATTACAACAAGCGAATTGGGAAAACAAAACAAACTCTCCTGTGAAACCACAAAAACAGAATCATGCTTTAAGGCAACAACAGAAGAAGAAAAAAAAAAAGGCATTATTATAATTCTACTTATTCCTCTACACAAACTCAGCCATCCCCATATCCAGGTAACATACAGATACCATAACCTATCATACATTGAAAAAAAAAAAAAAGGTTGTCATTTATTTACTTGGACACTTCTCCTATTTCAGATGTGGAAATACTGCCTGGTTTCTGCAAAGCATACCGAAAAATTAACCAAAGGCTGTCCCACTGACGTTCAGCTTTTTGCTGCTGATCACAAAAGTATCTAGAAACTGAGGTCCAGGCATCAGCTCCACACAAGGTTCCTCTACAGTTCATTAAGGACACAGGGAAGAAAGTCTCACTATTACACATCTGAGAGAAGGCAGGCAGGGCAGCTTAGTCAAGAAAGCTTTGTCACTTATTCCTTCGTATCTCTGAAGGTGGAGCTAAATGCCCATAGGTTTGGATCATTTCTTGCAAATTCTCTCTCTCTTCCTTTCCACTGGAGAAGGTGCACACACAGTACCACAGTACCAGTATATTGAATAAGATTACTACTTAGTATTTGACTGCATACACAACAGAATTGAAAATGGAGAATTTGTAAAAATGATCAACCTGTATTAGAAATCACTGCAACTAAAGTATCTAACAATCACATTGTTAGGTGCTTTAGTCCTAGTCCGCAGGTAAGGAAAAATAAAGACCTCATAGCATTATGTTACACTGCTGGCTTTTCCCATCTTCCCATCTCTCTCCCACACTGCACCACAGTTCTAAAACAGTAGTACTGACTGACCACTGTTCCAAGAAAGACCTAAACCTGATGCCAATAGTTTATCAGAAATGAAGATCCATTCATCAATTCTTAAGAATATCAAAAATTGTAACAGCAGTATATAAACTGCATCAGGAACCAGAAAAAAATAGGTTAATTAAACTAGCTTGGCTTTAAGCTATGAAGGCTTTGAATATTTTATTTTCTCTATTTTTCTTTGCTTGTGTGAAATCAAAACAAAGTTTAATAGCTTTCTTCATAGTAATTGCTCCCCAAAGTCCCAGAGACATTAATAATTCAAAATGCTTTACTACATCCATCTGAAAGAACCAAATATGGAAAAGGATATGACAACCCTCTAATACTGCAAGCACTGAGAGTTAGAAACTGGAATAGCTCCAGGGACTTCACAGGAACTACTGATACTCACATGTATAAGACCAGCTCAGAATGATATGTATTTAATGACTAAACTTAATTAGGCAAAGGGAAAAAGAAAAAAAAAATCACATTTAAAAAACACTCCTGTTTTAAATATCGCTTTATATTCTAACACTGTTTCCTGGATTACTACTGAATATCAAAAGCTTAAAACTGTCTCTGCATATATTACGCATGACAGCACTTCATAATGAAGGAAGAAGTATTCTCTGGTTTTCTCACTGTGTTGTATTTTTTAACTAATAATAGCAACAAAAGCAGAACAAAGGGAAACTATACACAAACCTCAACCTATGCCCTAATAAAAAACAAACGTACACAATTAAAATCTTGAATGGTTCTTTATGAAACAAATTTCACACCTGTTCCACACACCAGATGATGACAATAACTGTTGGGATTTTCTTCATTTTCAGAGCCAGCTCATTTACATTTTTGCGGACTCTGTCCTCTTCGATCCAGCTGCTTTCACAGAAGAGACTGTGTGGCTGCTCTCCCACTAAAGGGAGCCCGGCGGCTTGCTGCAGATGCTACTTCCACTACCAAGTTCCCAATAATTCTGTTGGTAAGAGGAAGCCAAGAGAACCCTCTCCCAATAATTACTAAATCTTGCAGGCAATGGATTAATGGGTGGGCTCTTAGCCTCCAACTTTCTCGTATATTATCATCTCAGAGGTGTCACATGAAGGCGACAATTTTAGAGCCTTACACTAAGCAGCGTGGGGGCTTCTGACGAACTTGCAGTTGCGGAGTGGCCACAAAAAGGCTGCTGCACATGCAGTGCAAATTCAAAACTGCCGCACAGTTGACAAAACTGGTTAAGATCGGTCCCTGCATCTGATGGAAGCCGATCCTTCTCACCTTCTGACACAAACCACGCTGGGGTACTTAGACATTTAAGCCAGCCTACTGCTAAACCCGCAATCCATACTAAAATTTCAACATGAGGTTTAAACACGCAAGTTTCGATGTGCTGCTTACTGACGGAACACTACAGCACCTGCACCTCGGTGAAATTTTATTAGCCCTGTCCCCCCAACGAGTTTCTTCTCAAGGCAGAGAAAATAAGAATTTAAGATTGTACGATGTCAACTGCACTTCGATGGCACACAAAACTAGTATTAAAGATCAAGAAACGCTGTCAAACCTAGACCCTGTACAGCAGAGGACCAGTGCGGCTGTTCCAGGAAAGCACACGGACCTGGGCCGCCCTAATACACAGGGAGCTGAGAAGCAAAGCTCTGGGCACGCTGTCTCTCCTTTTCCGCCGCAACTTCTGCGGGGAGCAGCCCACCGCCGGCCCCGGGGACGATGCGGGGAGCGGCGGGGGCTGGACGACAGCGTGTGTTGTGGGTGTAAGAGTGTGTCCCCGCTCCTTCCCAAAGGATGGCCATCTACCGCTACGCACCCGCAGTGCCCGCAGGAACAGCCAGGAGTTCGGAGCAGGAGCGTCCCGAGTCCCCTCGCCAAGCGACGGGAACGGCGGCAGGATGGGACGCGGCCGCTCCGCCCCGCCGGTCCCGGGACCGGCCCCCGCCCGCCGCCGCCGCCGCCAGCCGACCCTCCCCTCCCCGCGGCTCGGGGGGCGGCTCAGCCCTTCCCTCGCACCCCGGCCCCCCCCCCAGAGACACCGCTGGGGTCCCCGTGCCGGGACCGCACGGGATGCGCCTCGGGGCGATCGCTGCGGCCGCGGCCGGAGGAGTCGGGACGACGAGGGCAGGGGAGAGAAGGCAAGAGGGCGGGTGCGGCGGGCACTCACCTGCGCGCAGGGCGCCGAGCAGCACAGAGGCGGCCAGCAGCCACATGGCGGAGCGGCGGCGGCGGCGCGGCCCAGCGCTACGACGGCTCGAGCGGCGCCGCAGCGGGCGGCGGCGGCGGAGGAGGGGGCGCTCCCCTGATTGGCTGCGGCCGCTAGCGCGGGGCGGCGTCGTCACGGACGGCCCCGCTGCCCCCCCGGGACTCGCGGGGTGAGCTGCCGTCAGGCTTGGTTTTGGTGGTGTTTTTTGTCTTTTTAAAGTGATTAGCAGGAGGTATACCCCACGGCCGCCCGAGCTCCGGGGCCGCGGTGTTGTGGTTCGCGTTTCCCTGCACGCACAGCGCAGAGGGTCGCGTTCGGGCCCCGGTAAAATGGCTGCCAGGGGAAGGTGCCGACTCCAATAAAAGGGGAAGCATCGACAGGGTGACTCCTCCACCGCTTTACTGATTACGAAAGGTCTTGATTTTTTGAAAGGATAGAAACCCTGTGAGGTTGGGCAGGGCCGGGGCCCGGCGGGGCGGGGCGGGAAGGGACCGAGGGAGCGCTTGAGTTTTCCCTGTTCCTTCCCCTTAGTCAGCTGACGCCGGGGGCTGCGCGCTTCCTTCCTCCTTGCCGTTTAAAGCCCGTAGAAGACCGGTTTTGCCCGGGGTATGTTTGCTGCTGGCTGCAGTCTTATTCACTAAGTGCAAGTGAAACACAAGGTGTTCAAAAACACTGAAGAACTTGTAAGTGATCAGTTGTTGCAACTCATTTAAAAGCGAGGATAAATGCTCCTTTTTCCTGTGTTTGCAATAATACATGCATTTGACTATTTCAGCAAATGTTTCAACGAGTTATATTTTTTTCCAGTAGTTCTTTTTAGAACTTATAATGTAGAGTTGTCTTAAAATTTTGAATCTAATGCATAGTTTGTTCTCAAAAACGTGTTGGTCAGGTATTAGAAAAAGGACTGTTAAATATATTTTGGGAACACACCTTTATGTACGTTTATGGATATGTATATATTTATAATGTTGTTACAAGTCCCAAAGTTCAACAGAGGATGAAAGACAGGGTAGAATCAAAATTTTATGAGAAACTGAATTTCTACAGGTCTCATGTGGATTTACTGCATTTATGGGGGTTTGCAGCATTTAGATTTGCTTTATCCTAGATGGGTCTACCCCACAAACACCCCCCTGCTTCCTGAGTCTCTAGTCCCTTAAATTCTCCCCCAGTCCTCCCTAAGTGATTAATGGGTACCAATGCCTTGACTGCCATGTTTTGTTTTTTTTTCCAGATACTCATAAAGCCCTCAGACATCCTCCAGCATTCATGTTTAGTAAAACCCCTTGAACTGTGGGAGCCATCTGACTCGAGAAACGATGGAGGGGGCTGGCACAAAGCTGCTGATCCTGCTCCTGCCAGACTGACTCAGATGCTGTTCTCTGGAGGCCAGAAGAGATGAGCTGGAGCAGAGGGTAGCAGGGAAGACATATCTGTGTCAGCCATAGCTCGTATCTGTGCCCTGCATGTCAGCACATTGATAGCCACAGGCACTGGGGTCCCCTTTGTGGGGGGATTTTCTGTAAGAAAACCAGGGATGCTCTCCTGCTGCAAAGAGGAGAAGGCTACAGCTGCAGCACGCACTTGTCCCTGTTGCTAAGGTAACACATATCACACCCACGCTGGCCTAGAAGCAAAACAGCACGCATGGGAAATTTCGTAGGGCCAGGAGCCTCGCGTGGGAGAGCACTGCTCTCTCAGGTGCTGCTGCATGCTGTACTACTGAGCCAGGGCTCACAAATCCTCAAAGATAACTCTTTGCTTGCAGTTTCCCTGATCATGTTGGAGCTTGCTGTGCCATCCAGCTAGGTGTGCACCTGAAATACTTTGTCTTGTAATGCTCTGATTTCTCTTATCGAGAAATGTCTGCAATGCCTCTGCTTGCTGATGGTTTCAGGCAGCAGGACTGTGCAGCACAATGCTGTTCTGATGCCCACTGAAAAAAACGTTGGGCAGCTCTGCTTTCCATTCTGAACCAGAAACACAGAGCAACCAATCCCTGCTGTAATGCAAGAGCTGCATGCTTTTAGCCACTAACATCACTCTTGTTTTGCCCAGCAGTGCATGCTGTAGAAGCTCACAGAGAAGCACATCTCAGCAGCTGTGAAAAGCACATCCCCGATGCTGACTTGTGTTTAAGTCCAAGTGCTCCAAAAGTGAGAGGTCATATATTTTGAAAACTGCCTGAGTCTCTAATTTATGACTTCCAAGGCACACTTCTGGTCTCTAAATTAGGCAACTTATTTTATTACCACTACTAGGCATGCATCTGCCATTTTATACTGGCTTACAGCTCTTTGGAGAGCCATTGATCACTCTCTGGGGTCAGCAAGCTGTGACAGGCACAAGTCACATACAAAAGCCAACGTACAGGAGACAGGCTGCTGTGGTTAGCAGGAAACTGCTGAAGAATGACATAAAAGCCTGAGTGCCTAAAGCAAAGAGTGTCAGTAGCTGTGATTTGTCAAACCGACAGTGAGGGCTGTCTCCCTTGGCAAGAAATGCAGTGGCCAGGCCTCCATCTGTATTCCTGGACTCACTCACCATAGGTGCCCAACCCTAACACAGAAACCACCCACACCCAGAGCTCACAAGGCAGCAGTGTGATGGGTAATACTTTGTTCTCCCTCAGGCACCACAAAGGATTCACAGAGGAGTCTTTTATCCCTTTCGTTTCTGATCTGGAAACCTAAGTGTGCTGAGGTTAAATGAACTGACTAAGGTTGCATAATTAGCCAGTGGCAGAGCTGAGAATAGACACCATCTCCATTTTTCCAGGCCTAACATGTAACAGGCTCTTCTTGGGGGCATTAGGCAGGCTAGCAAAGCTGTATGTCACAGCTCTATAGAATATGACATTTTTAGAACAGCCTCAACCCTGAACTTACTATAGTTCTAAAAAAAAACCCCAAACAAGCCAAAACCAAACCCAACAAAAACATGGGGAAAAATTTTAAAAAAGGAAAACAATGTTTTCTTTTTACAAGTGCTCCTGCCTGGGTAAGAAGGTAAAAATGGAATTCAAGTGACATTTATAAGTATTAATGGACTTCTAAGCACTAGCACATTAAATTAGTTTCCAAGGGCCAAAGCCTGAATTTACTTTGAGTAATAGTTGCTGAAGACCTAGGCAAAAATAAAACAATGCTGTGAAGAAAAGTTAACTTTTGACACGTTTGGTAGGGCTAAAATGTAGTCATTTGTCCTCCATTTCAAAACAAACTATTTCAGGGAAACAGCGCTTCTTTTATGCTCCCAACCCTCCCCTTCTTCGCTTACTCTCTTTCTACTCTTGTTGTGTGTTTGAATGCTTTTTTTTTTTTGCATTTTCCTTTCTTCAGCTGCTGCTGTAGCTGCTGGGGTTTATCAGGTAACTTTGTGACATTAGTGACTTAGAGGGGAGATGTGGGAGACAAGAAATCCTGTTCACTCTTGCTCAACAGAAAGCACCCCGGGGAAAGGTTCAGCTAACAGCAAACTAAGAGGGGGTGAAACTCCAGCCTGTGAAACTCTCCTGCCAAGAGGGCTTCTGAATGCAGATTTGTGTTCCAGGTCACTGAGCCCCCGCTGCAGGCCACAGCTGAGACAGCTGGGTAGAGAAACCTGGGGGTTACCTGCAGCTGCTCTCCACTTACATAAGACCTGGAGAACTGGATCAGGTTATTGACAAACCAAGAGGAATTACATGTCATGGTAGCTAGGCAGTGAAGATGGTGATCCACTTTCACCTTAGGCATTTTGCTCCTTCCAAGGAAGTCCTGGAATGGTGAAGCAGTATGTATCATTCCAGAGCAAGGTTCAGCTGAGTTACTTGGTTCTCCAGGGTTCTAGAAACCTCTCATTTCACACAAGATTCACTCAGAGAGAGGGTCAATTCTTCTAAAATATTTAAGGAGAAATGTTCATAGCTTTGATGCTCTTTAAAGGCATGACTTCCCTTGCATTGCAAGTCAGAGTCCCTTTTGATGTCAGAGAGAATTAGACTCTACCTGTCCTCAAAAATCTGGCTCAGTCACCTAAATGCATTTACAAAGCTGTCCTTGGAAGCTTTCATTAGTGCCTGGCAGGTCTCTGAGCACAGAGAACACGCTGTCTCCCACACTATGAGTCTTTGTTAGCAGTGCACCCATTATGTTCAATTAGTTGCAGCATGGAGCGTGTGCTGACCGTGCCTTGCACTTTGCCCGTCTGTCTTGCCTGCGGGCACCGACCAGCCCAGCCCAGCCCAGCCCAGGTTCTGCAGCTTGCAAATACAGGCCCAGGGCAACAGTGCGCCACTGCCTGCATCAACACAAGATCCCTGCATCACAGCCAGCAGAAAGAAGGGCTGTGCCTGCTCCCCCTCTGCACCACAGCAGCCACAGCCACAGTCATGTCCCCTATGAAATCACACCCCTGGACAAAACAGTACATTCTGTGAGATGTCTGCAGAGACACCCGTGCCCAATAACTCTCCAGTGCTGCAGACTGGCTGGCTGGCTGCCTGCAGCCAGGATGGGCTGAGGATCAGCTAAGGCCTCCCAGACTTCCTTGACATGGCACATTCACAGTGTGGTCTTGTGCTTTGTCCTCTCCCTCCTCCTCCTTAGCCCCAACCCAGTCTGCTGCTGTCTTTCACAAAATCCATAGAAATATAATTATCATGGAGATGTCTGCCTCTGGCAGTTTTTTTCTTTGGAAATAATTATAATTGGCTGTGGCAGTTAAAAACTTATCGGTGTAGACAGATGACAGACAGTACAATCACATAAGCTTCCCTCTGAGAAAATAAGGCTAAAACCCATTTATCATCCTGGATGAAAACAAAAGGTCTTCCTTTGAAGATCCAGGCTGTGAAAAGACAAAGAGAAGACTGTTATGCCCATGGATTAAATCTGTGGTAGGTAACCAAGCACAAGCAGTCCCTTGGAGCATGATGGTACTGTAGTAATTATAGTATCACTGCTTTCATCTGCGGAATACCTAGATGGGAACATAGCAGCCCACTCAGAGGCAGTAACTGAGGTCCCAAGAGGATAATTAAGCCACAAGGGCCTGAAGTGTGACTGCACCACAAACACAGAAAAATGTAAACATATTCACATAGTGTCAACAAGGGCTCCTTGCATGGGGAACCATTGCTGGACATGGATCACTTATTCCTGGAGTAGGTTATTAACTACCCTCTCCCAGAGAACAGAAATGTTTTGATTCTAACGTATATCTCTGAAGCACAGTCTCCTGGAACCATCTTTCCTGTGGCAGCTCACATGTCATCCCCAGAGGAGTCCTTGCCATCTTCACTCAGCCTCCTAGTGGAGCCCAGGCAGGAACTGTGCAGCCCTTAGAATCACAGAATGGTTTGGGTTGGAAGGGACCTTAAAGATCACCTAGTTCCAATTCCCACCACATCCCTGCCACATGCAGGGACAGCTTCCACTAGACCTTATTGCTCAAAATCCCATCCAACTTGGCCTTCAACACTTCCAGGGATGCCACATCACAGCTTCTCTGGGCAGCCTGTTGCTGTGTTTCACCAACCTCACAGTTAATAATTTCTTCCTAACATCTAATGTAAATCTCTTTCAGTTTAAAGCCATTCCTATTGTCCTATCACTACCTGCCCTTGTCAATAGTCCCTCTCCAGCTCTCTTGCAGGGCCCTTTAGGTACTGGGAGGCTGCTCTAAGGGCTCCCTGGAGCCTTTTCTCTAGGCTGGACAACCCTAACACTCTCAGCCTTGTCCTCCCTCTGTCTTGGTTCAGCAGTTCTCAGTCTCCAATTGGGCAGGATAATCCAGCCACCCTTACACAAAGTCTCTTTTTTTCAGTAGTCATTTTTTGCAAATTATTTTAATATCTGGCCCTTCTTTGGCCTGTATGGTTTCTAGTGGCATGCAGGTTGGCTTTCATTGATTTTGTTCTTAATGCATCCAAACTCAGGTTGGGTGCAATTGGGGAGGCAAGTGGGAGGGCTTCTCTTGGTGCTAATTTAAAACAAACAATTCATAAGAATTCCTGAGATTTTTTAAGCAAATGAAATCTGGGTGAGGAGAATGGTTGTCTTGTGGAAGTTGCTGACTATGAACAGATGATAGCCTCAAATTCCATGAGACATGCTTGGATCTAATGGTATTTGCAGAGACACAAAGAAAAATATTGTTAGCATGCAACCAGTTGTTGTATAGGAGAGGGGTGAGAAGGGAATAGAGAGGAGGGAGGATGGGAGAGATGAGGACAGAGAAATACCAGAAACAGAAATGGACAAAACCAGAACTAGATTTAGTTCTCAGGATTACAGACAGTCCACCAATAAATTCACTAACAGACATGCCTCACATGCAGCCACATTAATGTCACAACTGTGTCGCTTGGCCAAGTGCTTGATTTCACAAACCATTCTGCCTTTGGATGAAATGGTGAATGGTTTCTATATTTATTTTTTTTAATAGTCTTCTTGGCTTCCAACAACTTTGCCTGGTTGTGTTACCCCTTCTAGCTAAAGAAAGAAATTAGAGTGATCTCTTTTGGCAGCTGTGAAATGGTTGCATATTGTGTATGTTTTCTTGATAAGCTTGCATGAAATGGAATTGGTTTTCTTCTGATGGATACACCCCTTTCAGCACAATGTCCCCACAAGATTGGCAAACGTTTAATTTTCTTAGATACTTTTTATGTGTATGTAATGTCAGGTATGTGACTTCTGTAGAGCATTATGAGTAGCACATGAAGCTGTTTGAACTGGGAGACTGAACTGAGTGAGGAATGTTTACCCAGTAAGTGTGCAACATGATTTGTGATGATGTGTAGTTTGCTAGCCACAAAGCTTCAGTCAATGGCAAGAACTCCATGAGATTTGGGCCAAATTCAGGTGCTGCAGAATATATGAACTGGCTGTGCTGGGTCTGCCCTAAAAGCAGTTTGGCCCATGTTCTGTAATGACAGCTCTCAGATGTGGATGCCTAGGGACAAGGGCAAACATATGCAATAGTCCTTACTTTTTTGGGTCCTCAGCCTCCAGTCTATTTTAGCTCAGATTCTCTGAGCTCCTGGTTTCTGCATATATTAGAGCTCACAAAGGAGAGAGAGAGGAGATGCAAGTTGCACAGAAGACAACAGATATTGCACTGAAAAGCACTGTGTGTGAATGTGATTGCTCTGACTTCTTGTATGGTTATGTGCATAAGCCTCAGCCTCCCATGTACTTCAGTGCAATGCTGTTATTAAGAATAAAATCAATGAATGACAAAGGAGATGTTCCAAGACAACAGGGAAAAGGCCAAAATGAGTATAAAAGGGTAATAATATTATACAAGATCTTTATTACTGTAATAGTATGAGATAAAGTGGCTGGCATTATTATTATAATAGTATGAGATAAAGTGGCTGGCATTCTACCATTCTTTTCCCCAATATTTAATTTAGCCATGAAGGTCTTTTAAAATTATATTAATGAGAGTCCAGAGGGGAGTGACCAGCAAGGAATCTATCCTGTCTTGAAAGTAAAAGTTTTTGCGAGGTGGAAGAAGGATTATTTAATCATTTCTCTGACAGAACCTCTGAAGAATAAATTCAAATGTAAGAAAAATTAGGTACTGGAATAATTAGCAGAATATTTTAGTTTTAGTTATTATGTACTATTTGCCTGCCTGCATGGTGAAACTCTTCAGTACTGGTAGGACCCAATAATGGCTAATGGAGAATCACAGACTGGCACTGCAGGTGGCAGCTGGACCACCAGAGCAAGCTGGTTGTGCACTGCCAACAAAAAATTCCCCAGTGCCCTGCCTTCCTCTGTTTACCATTCTTTTCAAGGGGCTGCTGAACTGACTGCATGGGGTGGGTGGGCTGAGGGGGCTCCTACCAGATTAGTTTTCAGCCTGATCTGGGAGCTGTTCCTGCTCATCACACTGCTGTGCATCGGCAACTCCTGCAGGGCAGTGATAGAAATGTGCAGATGAGGGGCAGCCGAACACACCCACAGCAGCCTCTCATTAGCTCCGTTTATCCCAGCAGAAAAGCTGTCCCAGGGCCATGTTTACTTCCTCCCACTGTAACTGTCTGGCAGAGTGCTCCATCTCTGGACAGGCTTCATCCCAACGCCTGCCTGTACCGCCAAGCAGCTCTAAAGACCTGGGGCTGCCAGAGCCGGTGTAGGTAGACCACAAGGCACTGCCATCTCCAGCTTGGTGGATCCCTGTGGGGACAGGAGTCTTCCCAGGCAGACTGGCCCAGGCCCAGGGCACACAGACATATGGCTGGTCTGTGGCTCTGCGGCAGGATGCCAGGGACAGGCAGCGCTCCAGCTGAACCCTAGCTGGAACTCTGCTACTGGTTTGTACAGAATTTTGGCCTTCTCATGTGGACATTTTTCCACCTGAATTCAGTTATGCATGAGTATTTTCAACCAACTTGTCATCACAAGTCTTCAGTTTGGAGTAGGGACAAAGAAGAAACAAGGAGGAAATTTGTGGACCTGATTTTCTGAGTCTGAGATTTTAGCCTGCTAGTAGCTGCTAACTTTCTTCCCAAGGGAAGGTTTTTCAAGAAAACTTTTTCTCAAAACAATCTTAGTAAACAACTGTCCTTTCTCAAAACAAATTGGTACAGCTGTGTGTTTGTGTTTCTCTAGTTTCACCAATGGGACTAGAGAGGTGTCGTTCCTATTCACCAATCATGTTAAGTCTGTATCAGAACACCTTATAAAAGGCAGTAAGAACTAGACAACAAAGCCTTCTTTATGCTATTTGCCTTCTGGAATATTTGGAGTCTCTCGTGTCCTACGACGACAGAAATTAATTTTCTGAGTTACATGAAGCAACTTTAAATTTAGCTTATGGCTCTCCTCAAAGAGCAGGTCTCCAACAGATGCTTTTTTTCAACTCCGTTTTATGTAACTATAACTGTCTTTAAACCTGCCTGAAGTGATAGTTATGGGTTCTGCCCTTTGACACCAAATTTGGACTTGCAAACAGGAAAAAAAAGGGAAGTGTTCAACAGGAACTCCACTGGAGGTACTACTGGTCAACTGAAAAAAACCCTGTAAAACAGCTTTAGTTTTGTTTGAAATTTCCCTCTTACTTGTGAAAATGATATCAAATATGCAACATGAAATAATTAAATCCTGTTTGTCTACCAATTAGCAGCAGCTAAATGCAGCTCATCTCCACAGAGAAAGAAGAAAAAAGCAAGAGAGAAAACAGTGCCCTGCAAAGGGTTACTTAATTTTTCCCCCTTCTCCTCATGTCTGTAGCCAAACAAGGCTTGTAGCTGTTAGCGGTAGGGCCTTGCTTGTACTACTGCAAGAGTTTACACTGCGCTTAACTGCTTCATTGTGGCTGCAGCAAATAATGCAGTATTTCCCTGCAGAACAGTGGGAACCTCTCCAGCTATTCAGAGATAGAACTGAAGAGCTGCTAACAAAGGAGGTTTATGTGGAAACCAACACTATTCCTGCATACTCAGCTCACTGGTTTCTGTCTTCCTCCTCCTCCCCCCTTCCTCTTCTTCCGTTTAGAATTTCCTTTGCTTGTGTGTCTGTTTCTGAGGTGGCCTAGACTCTTGTCCTCACCTAACCTTTTAACTCCCCCATTTTTTCTCCTCTCCTTATTTCATTTCTTATTGTGGCTTTTGGACACCAAAGGTAGCTGTGGTAAACAGGTTTGTTTGTTTGGGGTGTTTGTGTGTTTGCATAGGCTGGTGGGAATGTCCCATGACTTGTGCTAGCTTACATTAAGGCTGTAGAGAACTGCCATTCTTTTTCAGTCTGTCCTCCTCACCCTCAATACCTCTTATTTACCTCTTTCAATGAGCTGCACCTTTTTCTTATTGTGTGCCTTTCTCTCACTTTTCATTCTCATAGCAAATATGCTCACTCCAGTGCTCTTTTTTTCCTTTCTGGCTTTTCTCTGCAAATGCAGAAATCCCTTCTGCCCCTCTGCATGACAGAAACATGCTCCTCCACCTACTGTTGACTTTTCCCCATGTTGCAGCGTTACCGTTTCCTTTTTGGGATTGTTTCTCTGCATGGGCATGTCCAATTGGTTGTGTTCCCCAGCTTGTGTCTTCCTAGTCTTAATCCATGGGAATGGTCACTACTGCCATGTCATTAACTTTGCCTTTCTTCCCTCTGCATGCTGGTACTGTTGCAGATACTTGTAGGGTCTCATTTTCAGCTCTCTTCAAGACAGAGGTGTGTGGTCTGCAAGTCAGGCTGGCCACTGAAAGCAACTTTTTGTGGAATCCACTTCCTTCTGATAAGGTGACACGTATGCCTGCAAATATGATTTCTGGGTAAGAGCAAGGTGTGGCTCAGTGATATAACTGCCCTGGCTGGTCACGTGCTAGGAACCATGAGCAGCAGTAAAGTTTAAACACTGCTGTTTCCTGCATGTCTTGGTAAGTGTAATGCAAAACAGTCACTCAAAATAGCAATTGTCACTTGAAAAATATGACTCATTTTGACACTCTTGGATGTTTTAACTGTATACCATTTGTAGGGCTCTAATGACTCAGTGTGAAGATTTGCCTGAACAGCTTGTAAAAGGCAGGTCAGTGCTAGAATTAGCCTAAGTCCACAGCAGCTCTTCTAGGGAGGTGGCCCCAGTGAAAGAAGCCCCTGAGCACTGGCAGCTGTATTCCAACATAGGGTGAAAAGCACCAAGAAGAGACTTCCAGTACTAACCTGACCAGCCACTGAAAACAGATGCCTTTTTGTCTGGCTTTTGTTTTGAAATGGCCAATAAGAACAGATCAGCACTGGCACCATTGTCTGTAATAAATGTGTCTTCAGGCAGTGGAAGACTGTGGTGGTTGTAAACAATCACAGCACTGAGTAAAGCATAATTGATCACACAAGTGCCACAAAGGATACATTTGCCAAAGCATGGTTTAAAGATTGGGATCCATATAATAGAGCTGGCACACTTAAGACATGGTGAAAAAGAGCTATCAGCATTTTCTGGGGTGAAATATAGGATGGATTGTCATAAAAAGACTTTGTTATTGCATTTTCTGCATCACAGTGAAGCTTTTTCTGCTACTTGTCAGAAGGTCCCTCACACTGATAAACTGGTATTTTGTATTCTGTGTCTCTAAAAAATAAATGACATGTTTCATCTCAAATGCAAACCTAGTTACTGTTGAGCATTAAAAGATCTTTCTGTATGCCATAGGTCTTGCTCATTTGCTATATTCTTTGAGCTTTATGTTGGGGTCACTCTGCTAAAGTCAGGAATGACAAATTTGGGTGTTTACAGACACAATATGTTGGCACAGGATAAAAATCTGGGTCCTGCAGGGAATATTACAGCTTTCTAGAAGATACATTGCCTGGTCATATCTTCTTCCATTTCTTCTTTTCCTCCACCACTGAACAGAACAATTGTTTCCCACAAATGAAAGCTCTGCTCCTCCTAGCCAAACCTTATGCTGGTAGAGGTCAAGTTAAACTGCTTTGGAACTCTGGGTATCAATACAACTCTTTGTGGTGAAGATAAAAAGGAAGGTTTTTTTCCAGAAGCAGGTGGTTTTGAAAGGTGCGACATAAAAATGTCTGTCCATCAGACAGAGATAAATGATTCAGCCTAAATTCCGAGGCCTTAGGCTTAAATGTTATTGCATATAGAAAAGAGAGAGGTGGTGAAGATCTGAAAAAACACAGGTGAGGTAGGAAAGCTCATGCTTACCAGAATGTTTTGCCAAAACTAGTCAAGAAATCAATTCAAGAAGAATACTTGAATCTGTGAGCAGGTTCTGTGTTTTATTTTCTGTTGTTTGTTTGATTCATTCTCGGCACAAAAGTTAGCATTTGGCTTCTTCACCACTTCCTCCTTCTCCTGATTACAGCAATCAATGGGACGCTGAGTTTTGATTAGCTGCTTTTAGAAGGCTGACAGGCACCATGGTGTTCACCTTCCCTCTGTATGTAGCTGTACAAGCATTCAGTCTGTCCAGCCTTCTACAGTCTCCTGCAGGAGCAAAGCACCATAGAAGCTGTGGTTTCTCTGACAGGAAGTGAGAAGAGCTTCCTGCTTCTCATCTCCTGACACCCACACTGGATGGGTGTCAGCAGTGGCTGCTCACAGGTGGCACTCTACAGAGACACACGAGTCAGTTCAAACCCATCTGCAGCTTAGCAGGTGCACAGATGCAGTGACCACATCTGTTAAATTCAGGTCACATTGTCAAACTTTCAATTATTTGGAGAGGAACAGCATCACAGAGGAGTACACTGTGCACTTCAGAGAGATGAAGATTAACTAGAACCAACAAATGGAATATAACTAAGCGAAGGCATGTTTTGTACATTTAAGCCAAGATAGTATGGAAGAGCTTTTTAAAGGAAGCTCTTTCATTCCATCCAGATGAATTTGTTACTTGTGTATCAATCCTGTTCACAACTGAGAGAAAACTGAACTGGCTTTCAGTTGTTTACCTGATCTTACACAGTTACCTGTAAAGTTATTACCAAGTTATCCGTTTTTAGATAAGTGTTCTCACAAACCCAAACATACTAGCTGGTATGTCCTTATTCAAACAAAAGTCAGCATACTGGACCACTTAGAGAAAAACCCTCCAAACCTGCCATGCCTTGCCACACCTAGAGTAGACTCTTCTGTCCCAGGATACCTCTTCTCTGAAGAGTATTTTTTATTTTTCATTGTCAATATTATATAGCTGAAGATGATGAAACTCTTCAAGAATGCTTTACTTGAGTTTACAGGCACTCTACAGAAGGCTGTAATTAAATGGCTGCTGGACAAATTAGTACAAAATTAATGAGTGACACGTTTAAGATCACAGTTTTCATTGTTTATACTGATGTTAGACAGCATTTGACAAACTCTGCAGAAATTTTTCCTGCTATCATACCAGGAACTTGTGCACCTCCTGTAACAAAGGAAACAATGTCCAACAGATGTTGTCAAACCTTTTGAAACCTTCTGCACCGTTTTTTTGGCACTAGTATCTAGGAAAATTTCACAAACAGCCTGTCCCTTTTGGTCTGACTACTACCATTCTTTCCCAAATGGGTTCTTTGAAAGGATCCATTTTGAAAATGCTCACGGACAAGCCAGGCTGAAGAAGGATTGGGAGAACTCTCTAAAACCTTACAAAAGCCCCTCTACCAAGATACAACAAGAAATTTCTGTCCTAAAACTAGAGAAGGAATGGGAAACTTTTTGTCCAAGGGATGCCTACACTCCAGTTTAATTCTTTGTGTTACTATTGCATATCACTAAGGTGTCATTTGAAGTATTGTCATCCTTTGAAAACCATAGAAACGGGAAAATATTTTTGAATGAACGATGGCAATTAGTGCATTATCAAGAGGAATATTATTAGAAATAATTATTCTGTCCTTCTGACCTTAAAATATTCACCTTTGCTGATTTTTACAACAGGATGCACGTCAGCATCTCAGCTGCTTCTGTGATGGAGTACTGAAATACAACCAATCCTAACTCCTAGGATCAGGAGTGAAAAAGAACGGAGTAAAAGTAGACAGTAAGTGAAAGACTACCATTTATTCAAATCCTTACTCTCGATAAAAAAGCTCTCAACCCTGCTCATTCCAGTGTTGCGTGGGAATAATTGTGAAATGGCAGGGCTGTTACTAGGAGGCTGAAAGACAGACATTTCCAGCAACACCACAGCCTGGAGCAATAGCTAAGTATTAGCTAATACGTGAGAAAGCCGTGGTAATGGCATTTGCTGAATGAAGAAAGATGTTGAAAGGAGGAAATGGAAGATGAAAATAACCTTTGCTATCTCCAAGCTTTCTGTGGAAAGTCTCTACCTATCAGCAGTATTCATGCAGAAAAAACTGCTCATATTCTCTGTTTACTTCAACCTCACAGGTAATGATTAACTTTTCCTGAGATTTTCTTCATGCTTTTGCCAGGTGTCACCCAACCATTTCCTAAAATATGAATCCATCCACAAGCAAATAGAAGGCAGGGAGGCTGCAGGAAGTAGGCCAGGGTTTTCACAGGCATGTTGTTCTGCTGCTGGTTCTAGCCCCGGGAGAGGCCGGCGTGCGCGCAGGGCTGTGCGCATGCACGTGCAGCTGCCTTGTGGGGGTACACTGCAGCATTGACATCCCCGCGCGGGCACGCGGCCAGCCTGGCAGCACAGCATCAACCAACTCCTTCTTTTTCTAATTAACATTTGTCAAACTTGGAGAGAAGCCCAGCATGCAAAATTTGGATGCAAAATTCAAAGAGCACAGAAGCTGGAAATGTTCACACACAAGCTCCTAATTTATGCTTAGTTTTTTTTATAGGTCATGCACAGATGACTTACTTGCTCTTACTGTAACTTACAATTAGCAATACAGTGATTTTTTTTGAATCTTGTAGTGCACAATAGAGCTGTACTCCAAAAAAAAAAGAGTGGCCAAGTTTAATAGTAAGTGGACATAAAGGTTCTCCCTTTGAAGAAAACATTTTCCCTGAAGTTCCTCTTTTGGGTGGGTGAAGAGGGGAAGGCCTTTAACGCCATCAGCTGACAGGAGTGAGAATATTTTGACCAGATCTGGGACTTATTTATAACAGTGGTTTCTTAAACTCTTGTGAACTCATTCAGCTTCCTGCGCAGCACTCAGCAATGCAAATTCAAATGATTAACGTGTCTCAGTGCTGAAACAATGAATTCTCAGCATACGATTGAAAGCCACTTTTAAACTCTTGCAATTTCAGTGTTAAGTCATCAACTCTAAAGATGGCTCTCTGTGAGAGAAATGGATTAAAAGATAAAAAACTAGCCCATTGCAGTTTTTATCAGCACAGCAATTCCTGCTATCTGCTGACATTAGAAGAGAATGGGGAGTGGGGTATTATATTTATTACAGTAAAAAGGTAATGCATGTAATCACTCTCAGATATCCTAAATGGCCTATAAAACAGCACCTCTAATAGAGTACCTAGCACTATGGTTATTTCCAGTTCTCAGCAGGGCACTTACATCCTAGCCTAGACAAAAGACAGGGAAATAAGACATTGGGTCATGTTATGAGGTTCAGAGGTATTTCAGAGCTGAAGAAACCCTAAGAAGTAATATGCTGCAAGTGTTCCTTTCCTGGAACTTTGAGGAGTACATTCACGAGAGCGAGCTGGCTACTGAAGAGCTCTCCTCAACAACGTGTTTCTAAGAGCTAAGTGTCAGCTCACACCAAGGCCACATACATGACTTAACTATTGAAGTCCTCATGGCAAGGACAAAACCATGGCTTCTCTAACCAAAGTGAGAAAACAAAGCCTTTTCTCTCTGGACGATTTCTGTGTCTGTCTACTTGGCTTCTAGGTAAAATCTGACAGTGACACTCTGCCTCCATGCTGATGTTCCAGAGAACTGAAAATTTTAAGAGACCTTGGAAGAGGACAGCTGTATACAAAAGTTAACTCTTGCAAATAGTCCTTCTTTCCTAAATCCTCTCCGGAAGAGGAGAGACTGTTTTACAGAACAGCTTTACATGCATCCTACTTTAGGGACATCTTTGTTTTGTTGGTCTTCCATTCTGACACTGCATCAGATAATGAGCAGTGCAGGAAGTAATGTGAACCAAGTGATTTAATTTTAATGTGGCTTATGCTTCCTGCACTGATTCAGCAGTGGAATAATCACACAGATCTTTGCATCTCTAGAAAGGCCTTTCAGGCTGCTTGTGACAGGCCTCACTGCCCTCCTCTGCTTTTATGGAAGGTGGTGTGGCCACTTGCCCGAGCAGTCAGGCAGCTTTCAAAGCAGGGTCAAGTGCTTTTACCGTCTTCAAGGGGAAAATGCCACTCTTTGTCAGATCACAAAAGCCATGTATCACTCCTGAGAAAACAACAGAATTGTTCTACTTAAATGAAGGCAGTTTCAGACAGTATGGTAAAAAATAACATAGATCAATTCCAGATAATTAGCATGCTATTTTAGAATTACTTTGGCACAAAGGAGGCTTTTCCTCCGGAGATTTTTGTCACATTAGAGGGTTTTTGGCCATGCTTGTCTTAACAGATTCACTTCTAATAGAATAAGGGGCTCAGTTCATAAGGAACGGTTTCTGATTAATCATGTTTGTTATATTAGCATGAAGGAGGAGCTTTTCTGAGGAAAGCATTTACATAAACAGCATTTATACAACACTGCAATCCAAAAGCATCAGTGAGCTGCTTTGCAGGCAATGCAAAAGGGAGTTGCTACAGCTTAAGCTGAAGTAAAGCCACTGTTAAAGTAAATATGCAGTAGCAACAGCACCTAACAAAGGGAACACGAATAATAACTTTTCTAATTTCAGCTGAATGTGGGAGGATATAGGTAGGCAGCAAAAGGAGCTGAAAACCAATTTCCAGTGTGATTCATAGAGATTTTCAGCAGTGGCTTGCACAGGTAAATTGTAATAGTCGACATTTACAGATAGCTTTTCACTTATTAAAATCCAATAGGTTTAAGGCTTTTTCTTTTTGGTAAATGAAATACTGAAGCACAACAAACTTACACTGGCTCATAGTACTGACTGTGTCAAGTACCTTGACTTTCAGACACAGAACTGATCGACTGATTCTGCAAAATACTGCTCACCTATAAGTGAGAGAAATTATTTGTCAGATGAATGGAATGGCCTGCAGAAGTTAGGCGAGGATTTTAATGCTACTGGAATTGTACTAATATCGTCATGGCTCATGAACAACCTGAACCAAAAAGATGTATTAGTACTTTAATAAGGTTCTTTGCTCCATACTCCTTCATTACCATTAACATCTAGAATCACTCCCTACCTACACATTCACTAAGACAAAGCAAGCTCCCTGTTGCCATTACATTTCCAACCCTACATTCCACCTACATTTTTCTTCTCATTCTGTATTACTCAACTAGATTTGGCAACATTTTTCCTTCACAAAAATCAAAAGTGGGTGTTCTGACACAAGAACAGAAAACAAGAATAATCCGAACTATGTCCATAGAGCTCTTCTAAATACTATTAATGAAAGCAGCATTTGACCCAATGCTAATATAAAATGATTCTGAACAGTGATGGCGCATGGAAAAAAATTAGAAAGCCAAGAGTAATTTCCAAACAATACTTTTCACCTTCTTTGGTCTTATATAGATTTTGATATTGTTGCTGCTATTAAAGGAGTCTTGCAGCTGATATCAGTTTTAGCCCGGCCTGTTAGAAAGGGTAATGCTGTATTATTTCAGTATCATCAATTAAATACTTTACCTAAATGTATGTAAGTGGCAATGAGAGACATTTTACCCTCCTTTCAAGTCCTTTGCAAGCAATTTTCTTTCAGCATGCAGAGTATCAAGATTACAGGCTGTCAGCATAATTCTACAGACTTTCACACTATGTAACATTCTCCAAAGAAATAGAGACATCTTCTCTAACAAGAATTTATTAGTATATTTGGAAGAGATATGCAGTAAATCTTTACAGCACAAAACTAAACATGGCTCCCTCTTGAGTCTGAAGTGTGCATGTTAAAAAAGTGCATGTTTTAACAAGCATCTTGTTCAAAAGGAACAGGAAAAAAGAACATCCTCCTACCCCAACAAAAACGAAACCTCTGAACTCACAGAAAAGGAAATGGCAGAAAATTGCATTTAGGGCAAACCAAGTCAAGTCCAACCAATTTTAATAGGCACCTACTGTGGCTTCTGGAATCACTGTTGCATGCATATCTCTAGTCATATTGGATTTCTCTTTCAGCTTTGACTGGAGCAATGTGTGTTCCATCACACCAATCTGTATGTCCATCTGAATGGTTTCTTGCCTCAATTTTGTTAAGGCCTGTTTAATCTTCACTAGAGGAGC
The DNA here is from genome assembly GCA_013401135.1 of Cettia cetti. Lineage (NCBI taxonomy): Eukaryota > Metazoa > Chordata > Aves > Passeriformes > Sylviidae > Cettia > Cettia cetti. Next base: position 31,313 of record VZUI01050333.1, read on the forward strand.
TGTACAAAAAAAAGATAAACAGTAGAACTCTGTCAGCCACCTAACACAAAAGCATTGTTTGCTGTAATTCACTCCTTAAAACTGAATTGAATGAACAAAGGGTGTTCTACTCTGAAGACATGATTGTACTGATGCATCATTTTTAATATGCAAAACACTTTAAAGACAGAAATAGGCAGTGACAATTTTGCTGTCTCCTTGACATCTAAGAGCTTCATAAAAATGTGCATCAACATTAAGACAGGTCTATCAATGATGTGTTTTGCTCAGCTAAAAGCCTTATCCCCATACCTGACTTGAGGTTTGGTAGAGAACTGAAGACAACTTCAGCAGGGTGTGAAAATCTTACCTGTGAAAAGCTATTAAAATGTTTTATGCCCTACATTTTGTTTCCTTCCCACCAATATGATGCTGCTGAATAATTTTTCTCCTTGTAATCGCTCTTACTCTTATTTTAATGAAATACATATCATGAAACTGTCACCAAGAAAAAGGGTGTGCTATCTGAAGCATAAATGTACTTACCACCATCAGTCATACTGCTTCCTTTCTCTTCTGTTTCCTGCTTTACTTTCTCTAATGCTTCTGTAACCTTAAAATAGATTTTTTCTTAATTAAACCAGATGAATATGAAATTAAAGTCTCTGCTGAATAACTGCTTTTATTAAAAAAATTAACTAATCTGTCTTACTTGTTATATAAAGTACAACAATTTTTCAAACATTCAGAAATTTTTAATTTAACTAAATTAATGTAAAAAAATTACGGGAAAAGGGTAACAATTTGACCAAACACCATGGTGTTACTGAAAATCTGTGCATCCCCAGTAAAAACAACAATACAAGTGTTTCAGTGTAATGCTGGATGGAAGAACAAAGGAAGCAATATCCCTACAGATCAAGATTCATCAAATAACCATGCCTGCCGTCCTTCTGGAAGCATCAGGACTTCAGCATGTTACACTGGAAACCTGAGAAACAGAAGTGCAGCAGAAGAAGGTGCAGCAGTCCAGCTTGCTGGCACTGGCACAGATCCAGGCACGTAAAATCCATGTATGAAGAACAAAACTGCATTCCAGCACTGTCTAGCAACCAGTTTGCCTTTGCAGACAATGAAAAAAAGCAAATATATGATTCTAAAGTATAGCCAGGTAATAATTCAGTATTCTTGTCTATAATGTGAAAATAGCCCTTCATTAAGGCTTCAATAAGCCCCTTCAGCAACAAAAAGGAATCATTGCTGCACTGCTCCTGCATAGCTGCAGTGGTAATGTTACTGCAGGCGTGCTGAGGTTGGATTGCATGCCTGAAAACAGATCAGTACAAACATGCAATGTGTCTGGCTTACCTCAGACATGCGCCGCTGCACCTACCTAGTTTGAAGGATGCCAGCTAGTGACATATTCACCATTACTTATCAGTCAATTGGTGCCCAAAGCACACACTGTACGTCTCAAGTCATCATAAAATACTTTTTCAAACTTACTTCCTTGAGACTGAAATAGAAAGCAGCTCTAATTCTGCAGAATTCATACACTCAGAAACATTTGCTGGAAATTCACATTAAACTGCTGTATTACCTACTGCAGCTGCACTTGGTGATCACTGCAGGCCCCTTCCAACTCAGCTATTCTATTCTGTTCTGAAACATCTCAAACCTGTTGTCCAATTTCCAACACATTCTTACTGTGTGACCTATTTTATGCAACTATTCCTGAAACTTTATTGTCTAATAAAGAAAGTTGGTTTCTAAAACCCAAACAGAGCCATTAAAAAAAATTCTGATTGGATAAAGAGTTGAAGTATTTGAAAGTCAGGCCGTAATTCTAAATGACATGCCATGAAACACTCAACATGGGGAGGCAGTTAGGAGACAGGAGATGTTTATTTAAATTTGTCAGAGCATCAATATAAAGGAAAAAGAAAATCCACAACAGAAAACCAGATTTAGGCAATAAGATAATTTGTTGTATGGAAAAAATTACTATTTTTTCAAATATTATACTTTTAAGTGACTGGAAGACAAAAAAAAATCATATTCAATTTTAACTAAAAAAAGAGTTAATTAAGCTTTCCTTCTTCCAAAGAATTTATGGGCATGATTTATTAATCGCCCATAATTCTAGGACACAGGTTATAAAATACAGAACATTTACCTTCATGTACAAACTGATCTCACATTTCCTGACTTAAAAATCAATGGAAGCCTGGATTTAAAATTTAGGGACTGGACTAGATCACCTCCCCCAAAGAAAGAATAATCTTTAACATGAGAACAAATCAGAAAGAACTGGTTTCATTAAACTGCAACTGCTAAATGCCAAGTCTCTGAAGACTGTTTTAAAATAAGATGTGTTTTACCTCAGAAAGCACTCTAATCCTTTCAGTTACTCCTCCACTTCCCTCCTGGTACTTCTCTTTAGCCTGGAAAGAAACATGTCTTTGCTGTAATGACAGAGTTGAAAAGATGTATGCAGATAGCTCAGAGAAAACCAAGACTTGCTCTCACATGTTTCAATTCCAGAAGCTCTCCCACAAAGCCCCACTGAGGGTTACAAATGAGGACAAGCTCGAAACATCAGCCCCTACAATGACTATCATTCAAAAATGCAATGCGGTAAATTTGGTATTACCAAATACATACTTGGTAAGAACTATGCTTCCTAATCATTTACATGAGGAAATAAACGTGAAGAAAATCTGCCATAATGCAGAAAGGATTGAATACTGAAATCCAGAATAACAGTTCATCAACAGTAAATTACTGTCTCGAAGACACCTTAACAACAAGGCAAACAGAAGGTGCAGAGGTCAAATTCTGTTAGCATTATTGTCACCATGGCCACAACCAGGAGGGCTTGCCAAAAGGCAGACTGTAATGCCTCCTAAATAGGGGATCAAAAAGCTGCTCAGACAGCACTCTATTGACATAAAAACTAAATGAAGCAAAGAAGTAATCAGAGTGCTTTGTGCATGTTAGCACCAGTACTCAATCTAAGGGATGAATGGACTGAGACTGTAGTTTTTCCACTCCTGACAGATGTGTAAACTTCACAGGGAAAGCAGAACTAGCAATTTACTAGCTGCTCAAGACTGGCAACAGCTATACATAATACTCAGGCAAAACCATCTATTTTCCCCTGCAGAAGAGTTGAATAAAAATTGCTAGTTTAGCTTAGGAAGAATATAATTTGACAGCCAATCAACATTTCCTCTGCTTTATATCCAACAGCAGAATTCATAGATAGCTCACTCCATGTCGTCTTTGCCTCTACCCTCACTTAACAGCAAGTGTATACTGGAGAAGGCAACAACAAAAGATCAGCAATACCTCACTCAGCAAGGCTTGTGCTGAACGGTATTCTTGAACCAAGTGCTCCAACTGATTGTTGATGTACTTTTCCCTGCTATTGATCTTTTCCAGTGTTCTGCTGATTTCATTATGGAGTTTGTCAAGGTAGCCCTAGAAAATCACATTCTGTGGGTTGATGGTATACAGACAGTATGCAAAGAGTATCAAAATGGTGCTGTATATAAGAAAGGCTATGGAAGCCTACAGAGAGAGAAAAAAATAGTACAGAAATACTGTGTTTAGCCAACAAAAATTATTCCCAATGCATTCTGGTTTGCCCACCTCCAAAACACATATTTCAGTCTTTACTGCTTCATTGCTCTCCCCTCCTCAATTAATTACAAATGTCAATATCAGCAAGTTACTCTAGCAACAGTACTTGAGAATATTTGGGTGTTTTTAACAGCACCTTCAGACGGTACTATTCTATTTTGCCTTCTATGGTCAGGATGTACTTATGGTAATGCATTCATTATTGGACCCTGATAGCTCTGTTAATCCTCACACATACAACTCTTTCCCACATGGTATTCTGCCACTAGCATTGTCCTTAATGATCATTGTCATATCTTCCCTTTTTAATTTTACAGCACTAGCGCAAATAAAATGAAGAAAAAAAAGATTAATTTAGTTTTTAATGCATCTCACATAGAACAGAAAATATAAATGCTGACAGATTAGTAAAATACTCTGTACATACAAGACGTACCCTAGTTTCTTTCAAAGAAGAATCAATTCCATCCTTATGCTGATGCATTTGATCTACATGAATCCTCCAATCCTAAAAAAGACATCACAAATTAGAACACAGGTATGTACAACTTTTATTCTTCTAGTTACTAAACAGCAGTGGGTATGCAAAGCAAGGTCAGTTCTCTTCTATACTGTTGCCATGTATCATCCTGCCACTGCCATGTTCATAGCCAGGGGCACTGGCTCAACGTGACACAATTTATAAATCTCCTAAATGTCACATGTGTCACTCAGATCCATAAACAAACACTGACATCCTCACTGATACCAGAGTAGCTATGCTTTTTAGAGTCTGATTCTCATGGAACTATTTCTGCTAGAAACCACTCTGGGCACAAATACTAAAAATATTGATTGTAGCTGCACTAGTTCAACTTATTCTTAGACAAAATGGGTGCTTTTAATCCCCAACACCTACCATTCTGGACTATCTGTTCTTTCCTTTCTATTTTAGTTCTTACTGTTACCAGGAGAAGAATGGAAAGAAAAGAAGAGGCAGAAATACCAAAACTTGGTTTTGCTAACAGGATACAATTAGAAGGGGGAAAATTACTTCCAGCTTCAAGATCATAGGAAAATACATGGACTCAGGTGGGGGCTGAGAAAGGGTGCTGTGAATTGGCACTACACACCAGGTAATGAGCCACTAGAGAAAATGTGCTTACACTGTGTTTCAGGTTTGCAGGAGACTCATGATCTCTTGCTGGTCCAGTGACAACTGTTCACAATTCGCCAAACTTTGGAGTTTAAATAAAAACAACAGGCACCCAACCCACCCCCACCTCTGTCTAGGACTTTACAGTAAGTTCTAGTTTCTAGTGCCATTGATTAAACCATTAATACTCTCCTGGTACTATGTTTACATGCACAGCTGTCCTGGGTTATGGTGTGGAATGTATTCTATCACTATCTTCACAAACTGATAAATCCAATTGTTGGAGCAGTGCTCTTCCCAAACCCCCTGAGCTATTTTCTGTTAATGGCCCATCAATGCCTTGCCCATGACTCATAGATAACTCCCTCTGGGAGCTATCTCTCTTTAATGGGCCATCAAGGACCTCCCCGTATGACTCATAATCCCATTGTGAGATGCTCCGCCCAGGGGGATGAGCCAAGCATTCTCACCTCGATATAAACT
>VZUI01050334.1:0-149620 GCA_013401135.1 Cettia cetti
AAAGTCAGAGGCCAGTTTGATTGGTAACACAAAAGGTAAACCTTTCTACCAATTGGTCATCCCAGAGGGACATCAGAAGAAGGTCCCTCCTATAAGAAAGAATGTAAACATTCTTATATTTACAAAACATTGTTCTTCTGTTTACCAGAAGAAAGCCTGGGAAAGAACCCTTTTTAATATCAACACATTCAGGCTTGAATCTCAGGACTACAAGGATCCATCCCCATCCCTGCATCTGCAGTGTCTGTCTCTTAGGTTATCTAAGATTCCCTCACTTAAACCTTCTTCAGCTCCTTACATCCTACTGGCCTCAAGGCTTCAGCCCACAAGGAAAGCTGGATTCACTCCCAAGAAAGGAGGTTTTCTGGGACATCAGGGACCTGCCTTTGGCTGTAGCTGGATCCAGAGAGAGGGTGTCAAACCCTCCAGAGAAATCCCCTGGAACATCAGCTGCCACCAGTGCTGTCCATCCTCTGAATGACATATTGTGTAGTAGAGACCTTCAGCTTCATGACCTGGGTTTCCATTTCCTCTCCAGATGCTCAGTCCAGCAGATCCTGTGCCAGTCACACCCTCTGGCCATGCCTCCACAGAGGAGGCCAGACTTCAAAGTGCATCCCAGCCCTGCAAACCAGGAATGCAGCAGTGACTGTGTCCTGGCAGGCTGCAGTGCCTGCAAAAAGTCACCTCAGGATGTGCAGAGCATTGAGGTAGAAAGGAGACAGTGCCTGGGCAAAAGGGAGCATTAAGGAATTGGTCTTGCCTTAAGGACACCAGTATTGGAGAGGGGTAAAATTCTGCCTAAAGCTCTACCAGCAAGGACTGAGCCTGTGGATCTGCTGCTGGAGCTCCTGCTCTCAGCTCCCATTGCTGGGCTGGGCTGGGCTGTGGTGGAGATCTGGTGTTGTTTAAGCACTGCAGTGATATAATCCATACAGAATTTGTGAGGCAGAGACATATGCTTTCTAAGATCCCCAGCAGAAGGAGGAACCTGGGCTTTTCTGTGAAATTCTACAGATTTCAGTGGATATGATGTAGGGAAGTCAGTATTGTAAGAACCAGCAGGTCTCCTGCCTGGAGGATTTCTGGTTTGAATCTCTCTCATTCACATTTCCCTTCTCTTCACACTCTCAGAAGGTGTTCCATAGCATTCCACGTTTGGTTACTTGCTCCTGTAATTCCAGCTCTTGCTTTACTCAGGATGGGGAAATGATCCCCCAGTTGTAATTTCAGACACTACCCTCTGTCTATCCTATCTTACAGAAGGGATGTAATTCAATTCAGAGTGGAATTATGAATGCAGCCCCTGCCAGATGTTTGTGGGTTCCATGAGCTCTCTTGGTGGATTCTTCATTAAAGTAATTCTGCTTTTGAAGGAAATGTAAATAGCAAATATGGTTTTGATTGTAAAAAACAATGGAGACTTTTTGGGGTCTGCATTTATGTTGTGATAGCTTTTATATTGTCAAGATATGTATATTTTTAAAAGAAAAGCTTTTTAAAAATTGTAGCCTTTTTTTTATTCCTGACAGAGCTATTGTTCCTTCACAAGTCTTTATTTATTCCACCAAACTGATACTGAACAATCTTCCTCAAATGTTATTTCCTTTCTCTTCCTCCCTAAGGAGAAGAAACTTGGACATGTGAGCCCAGGCTCATTTCCCTTCATCTATTCAGTGTAGCACTTGAATATGTGCTTAACATCCAGCTAGTGACAAGGATGTGCACCCTAATTATTTAACCAAATCAAGGTTTAAGTTTGGAGGCAGTTGGTCCAGCAAGCCCCTCACCCTATGTCACTAAAATCCTAAAGCACATTTCTGCTAATCAGCTCCTCACAGTAGGAAAATGTGTGGTCTCCTAAGGGTAATGTCATCAAAAACCTGGGAATCTCTATGAAAAGCTGAATATCAACCAGAGCCAAGATTTTGTAACTCACGTTATAAAGCTGCACCTGAAATCCTCTGTAAAGTGCCTTAGCTTGCCCTATTCTCCTGGCCAATATTCTGCTTGTCAGTATTTCTAGAATTTTATCCTCTCACTACTGGGTTCTGGCTCTGGTGATACAGAGGAGCTTTTCAAATCCCAAAGCACATTTCTCTTTTCCATTGTGCCCTTCATTCATCCACCTCTTGCATCAGCTGCTGCCCAGGTGAAGCCTGCAAATGCAAGATAAGGGGAGCACACCTGCACTCCAGGCCCCTTGCTGCTCCATGCCAGAGGGAATGAATTGCTGCCTCTGCCACATGGACCCGATGATTTCCAGCATCACCAATTGCAGGAATTTCTAAATGCCAGGGATTTGTAAAGTGGTGTTATCTAAGCAAACCTGAAAATATTTGCCTTTCCAAGCCCAACTGAGTTGTTGTTCATGAAGAAGTGGAGGGTATTGTTTTGCTTCCAGGGATCTTTCTAGTTGACTGAGAAAACCTTAGAAGTGTTTGAGGAAAAACTCATTCCAGATCCATGGCCAGGGATGTATCTCTTTGGCTTCATTTGAGGCATCTGCTTGATTTTTTTGTTTGGCCAGACTGTGATAGCAAAATATCAATATTTGGATAACTGGGTAAGGAAGGAGCTTTGGGTTTCTGGAAAGGAGCCACTGGCTGTTCCTTCATGCTGCTGTTCAGAGGCTGGTCACTGTCTGAGCTCTGAGGAGGTGTTTAACAGGAGGAAATGCAGCACTGCTCTGCAGAAACACCTTGTTGGGTACATAGTTCTGCAGGAATGCTGTCTGCCTTAGCAGCAGGATATATCCCTACTGCCTCACCTGACTGGCAAAGCCTGGAGCTGAGTTCCCCTGCCTTTGTGAGCTGTTCACAGCCCCTGTTGCAACCCCATGTTTAGTCTGGGGTTTCTGACAGTGCTGCTTGGTGTTCCCAGCACAGGGAAATGCTGTCCTGGCCTCCACTGCCCAAAGGGCACTGAGGGTCTAAGGGGAGCCCAGGGGCTGTGCCCAGCCCTGCTCTGCAGGGGAAAAGCACCTTGAGACTCTTGCCTTTGGAATGCTCCCTGGAGAGCTGCCAGGACCTCACTCACTCATCTCTAACCAGTGTTGTCAGTAAAAGAGACTTTTAAAAATTTAACTAATTGACCAAATGTAGGTTTTCTTGTCAGGGTGGATTAGGGGAAGCCTTTATCCCAGGTTTCAGCCCAGGAGGCTGAGAAGAGGAAGCTTGCCACATGCATTTGAGAATAGACTCACTTTCTCCTTCTTCACATCAGATGCTGATGAGATGTGTTGTGATGGGATTAGGCAGGTGACTGCTGTGAAGTGAGATTGCCCTGGCAGATCCTGCCATGCTGGTGACAGGGCTCTGCTGGAAGAGATGAGGATACTGGAAACACTTTCCTGGCCAGGCAGCCCTGATGAGAGCCACAGCCATCACTGTGGGCACCCAACAGCCTCCACCCACTTGGCTCAGAGCAGCCCCTGCACTGGCAAAGGGGCTGGACAGGGCAGGACAGGCTGCAGAAGATGGGTCTAGAGGGACAGACTCATTCCATTTTCCTTCCCAACTCTAACCCAGATCATCACTGTAATTTCCATGTCCCAGTTGCTTTTTGTTCCCTGTTCCAGGCCTGAGCTAAGGAATCTTTGCCCTCTGCACATCCCTCCCCTGCTTCACTAGCAGGTCACCTCATCATCTCGGATAGTAAAGATGTAATTCCTCAAAATATCCAAGTAGCAGCTCAAAGCAAAGGGGAACAGTTTGTTTTCTGGGGAGGATGAGCATGTCTGTTGAGGGTGCTTTCCCAGAGTGCCAACATCACACCCATGCTGACCCCTCCCTTCCCAGTGCAGGTGTGGGTATTTGCTGGGTGTCCCAGTCACCCCAGGCAGCCTCCAAGATGCCTCCAGGGCCTGCCCTTCACCCCAAGTGACAGGGCTGTCTGACTCAAGCTGTTGGTAGCCCTGCTTTTAAATGACCTTCTGGTCTTTGTCATTGTGCTTTGAGGTTTATAGGGACATGGATTAATAAAACTTTTGGTCTTTACTGCTCTCTGATCCAGGGGCCAGCATGAGCCACTGCACTTAGGGTGTTGGGCTGATGAGAGGTGCTGTTACATTTGTGCAGCACAGCCCCAGCTGTGAAACACCCCTTTGGTTGTGGGGATCCCATCTGGGGCACAGCTCTCTGTCTGTCTGTCTGTCCTGGAGGCCAGGCTGAGCATTCTTCAGAGCTGTGCCATACTGGCAGTGCAATACAGGCTCTTGGTTATTCAGTCTCTGCTCCTCTGAGCAGCACAGGGCTTTGCCAAGCTCAGTAGGAGTTTTTGCATTATTTTATATTCATAATGTTTGTCTGCTGTAATAATTTGGCTGGGGTTCCTATACATTTCTGCTGTACACTGCCTTTCTTTGTGAGTCTCTCTCTTTGCCTGTCATCCTGGAGTTGCTTTTCTAACACACTGGCTCCCTAGCCCCGTTATTACATTTGGCACTGGGTTTGCATCCCGATTAAGCACATTGGCTCCTGTTTTCCCTTTCTGTACTGGCCAGCTCTCAGAATTCCTCTTACCACTACATTCTAGCACCACTCTGTGTTTTTATTTATTTATATTGCAGTAGTGCCTAAGAGTCCTAACTGAGCTCATGAACTGATTACAAACATGACGTCTGTTAATAGAGTCTCTTCATATGCCCTTTTTTAACTCTTTTATTTTCTTTCACTGTGGCTCTTTATTGTCTGTCAGTGTGAGGCACTGATCTCTGGGGATCAAATGGTGCAGAGCGTTGTGTGTTCTGCTTTCCTGAAATCAGCTTGAAAGACAGATAGGCTTTAAAGTCCCTTTCAACCCAAACCATTTTTCTGTGATTCTCTGATCATATCCTTACCCTCTTGCTAGGGCTCACCTCATTTGGAACCCTCTAAAAGAACAAGGATGCCCCTTCCTCAGTGATGTCCAAGCTGTGCCATGAACTGTTTAATTTTAGCTACTCACACCTGCTCATTTGCAGCAGGGTGTGTGCCCCACGCACCTCCCGAGGTCCCTGTGCCCACTGCCCACTCACACACCCAGGAGCAGATGCCAGGCATGGCACAGACCCTCCCCACATCCATATGCATGAGCACCTGCCTGGTCCTCAACAGCATCCAGAGCTTTAAATATCACGTACTTGTAGCTGAGTGCTTGGAGTTCAGCTGCCAGCAAACATACCTTTTGTATGAGGAGTTTGGGGCCCAAAATGATGTGAAGGTACTGTGCAGTGAGGGGTTGTGCACCTCTATACCACCACTGTGACCATGCAACAGTGTGGTGTGGCAAGGGTTAAGGGCAAAGGTGTTGGAAAAGCAAAGTTTCTAGGAGAGAAAAGGTTTGCTGTCAATAAGGCTGGAACTGCAAGTTTGTCTGTGCATTGCAAAACTGTTGTCATGTAACTATTGTCTGAAAATAAGGTTGTTCCTGGCCTGCATTTCTCTGGCTTGGGTTAGTGGTTGGTAGTTGGTTTAACAGGAATAAAAAGTGCTGTGTGCTGGTAACGGTGAGAAATGAAGCAACAAAACACAGAAAGAATCTTTTAGTCCTGGGCTCTGAGCTGCTGTGCTCAACCCAAGCAGGTATAAGTTGGCTTAGCCAGGGTTGATCTCATGGACTGTCCTGGTGGCCAAGGCTAAAGTGACAGCTGGATTTTCCAGTGAGCCATATCCTCTTATTTTCTTATTTTTGCCTCTCCTTTGCCTCCCTCTAGGGTGCCAGAGGGCCTGATGGACCCGTAGGCGAGCCAGGGTCGCGAGGTGTCAAGGTGGGTGCCAAGGCTGCTCTCAGCTGTGTTGTGAAATGCTCTGGGCAGGATCAAGGTCTCATCCTCTTCCAGGAACAGGGATGTTCAGCTGCTCCATGAGGATCAACCAGCAGGGATGAGTCTGTCTTGCAAAGGAGTAAAATCTATCCAGAATTGGTATCAGGGCCCTTGCCCACACTCCCAGCTGGTTGGGGTGTTCCTTGGGGCACAATCCCAGGTGTTTGGTCTCTCAAAAGCTGCAGGAGACTGGAAGGGAAATCTGAGACACAGAAATGCAAGAGCAGATGGGCTGGGGCAGAAGAGCTTCACTGACAGCTTGTGCTGCTGCTGACATGTCTTTGTCTTTTTGTTTTGCAGGGCCGACCAGGGGAGCCAGGCAGGGTGGGCCCAGATGGGCTGCAGGTATGTCCTCTGTGACAGCCAGAGCTGCCACTCCTGGGGACACCCACATGTCCAAAGCACACAGGTGTGCCAGCACATCCCCAGCTGATAATTGCTGTAACTGTGTGTTCACAGGGCAAGATGGGGGAGACTGGGGAGACAGGAGCACGTGGCTTCCCAGTAAGTGTCCATCCCTTCTGCTTCCTTTCATAACCTCAAGTCCTTAAGTTATGAGTCCTGGTCCAGGAGGACGAATCTGGACCTTACCTCACACTTACAGGGCCACCTCTTCCCTTCTGTCACTGGAGCATTTTTGAGATGCCAATTTCTGCCAAGAGATGTGAAGGATTGCTGCAGGGTTGGAGCTGACCCTGGTGTTTTTAATTTTTTCTAGGGTATCCAAGGACCTTCTGGACCTCCAGGAGCAAAAGGGGCTCCGGGTGACCTGGCAAGTGTCTTACCACTCTCTGTCCATCTGTCTTCCCTTGCACACTGACACTTCATTTCTTTCTCTGTCTCTTCCCCACCACTTAGCCCATTCCCAGCTTCCCTGCCCTTGCCAACTCCAGTGTGGTCAGAGATGTGAAAGACTTGGCTAGAGTCCTAGGAGCCATAAGGAAAGACAAGGTCAGACCCCTGGAAAGCAAAAGGGAGCCATGGATCTACCAGGGAGAGTGTAGGATACAGCTGGGGTGGATTTTGGAAGGGAAGGTAGAAAAGAAGGGCAAGGTTGGGTCTGAGACAGGGTCAGACATAACAGGAGGAGTTGGAGTGTAGGTGGAGTGGAAGGGGGAGCAGGAGAGAGGATGATGGTGTCAGAACTGAGCCCACAGCTTTGGGAAAGACAGACCTCAAGGAGGACCAGCAGTGCTGGACTGTGAAGGGAGAGAGTAAAGCAGACACTTTCAGGTTACCCACTGCAGTTGTTTTAGATGGGAGCCAGGAAGATGAAGGGTCTTCAGAGCCCTTTGCCTGTTAAGGTGCCTCAGCACACCCACTGCTGGCCCCTCCATCCCACTAGCCAAACCTTGCCCAGCAAGAACTCCCCTGGGATGTGGGAGGGAACTGGTGTTTTATCTTACAGGCCATGAAGAGATGGCCCTTCAGACATGAAAGCAGTTGTATGAAAAGAGCCTTGTGTCTCTATTTTGCAGGGCCCCCAAGGACCACAGGGGCCACCCGGGCCTTTGGGAGAAATGGGGCATAAGGTAGGTCTGACCTTTGTTCCTGTTTGTTTTCCCCTTCCATCAGGAGTGGCAGGACTGAGGGAGGAGTAAAGTGCAGAGGAGCATCCCTCCACACTTGGCAGTGTGGAATGAGCAGGAAGGATTTCCCTTAGGTCTGAAAGTCAACTTCCAAATCTAACAGTGAAAATCAGAAATTTGAGCACCCTTTTCATCACAGGCCACTGGCACCCAGCTGGGAAGTGCAAACCCAAATTCTCAGCAGAAGATACGTTTCAAAGGTGACCACGGCAGGGACCAACCCTTTGCCCCAGGGTGCAGAGTCAGGGACCCAGTAAAAGAACAATTCAGACTGAGTACTGGCCTCTCCTCTCCCTGGTGCTGTTGCTGACACGACACAGGTTTGCCGGCCTGCCCAGATGGCCATGGCAGCCCCAGCAGAGGCTGCTGCAGCCAGGGCAGGAAGCTCAGAGACGCCTTTGCTGCTGACAGTGCTGCAGGGCCGTGGTTGCCGTGAAGCAGTGACACAAACACACCAAAACCGAGCAGCAGCTGCCAAACAGTGCCCCACTGGAGTGCAGGGGATGCCTCCATGGTTTCCCCCAACTTCTCTGCACTTTTGGCTTCATTTCACCCCTCTTAAAATAATATAGTCTTGGCTCTTCCTATCACGTGTGCCAGTGCCCCTTGCACAGCTCCTTTCCATAGGTCCTGAGCTGTAACACAGACGTGAAGGTGGCTTTGAATGCAGTCTATGCTAAGTGTGTGAGTCATGAAAGTTTCCATTCTCATGGCTGCTGGACTGGATGGAGCGAGCTCTCAGCATGGTAAACCACACTGGGGAGCTGGAAAGCTGCTACTGAGCCACTCTGGATGCTGCCAACCAAGAAAGTACAGACCTTCATTCAAATCTGTAACTCCTCCAGGAGCCTTTCTCTACACTGGCACCTCTAAAGAAACCAAAGCAGGATTTTGCTTTCATTGGAGCTTGAATTTTCTCATTGCGTGACATGACCATTTGTTCACAAACCCAACACACACCCTGCTCCCTCCTCTGCCTGAATCCAGTTCAGCAAGCCAGGAACTGGCTTTATTCCCTGGGTAGCTCCCTTGACTATGTGCTCTTTTTTCCTTTATTCCCAACTGTAAAGAGAAGGGAGATTGTTGTCTGGAATGCAAATATCATAAGTAAATAAACCACTCAAATCCTTTAAAGAGAAGCTTTACTGTCCCATCTTTGGGCTTGTTTTACAGACTCTCATTCCCCACGCTTCCCAGAGGTAGGAGCAAATGTACAAAGATTAAAGCTCCCAAAAGATCTTGGTACTAAAGACAGTGAATTACTGTGACCACACTATCAGGGGCTGCACATGGAGCTGGGCTGAGTGAGAACAGTTTGTAAGGTCATTCTCACATCTTCCATCTTTCTGTCTTAATTCCTATCTTTGTCCAGGTCCAGCACTCATTGTTGGCTCTTTGAGGGATGCCAAACCCCTGTACCAGAGGGGTACTTGTCTGTGGTCTCACAAGAGCAAGAAACTTTGTCTTAGCCAGTCCAGCCTGGGCTGTGGAGATCTGGTCTGAGCCCAGGTGTTGGCCTTTGGATATTTGCTGGCCCTGTACAGCCAGGGACAGCTGGCTGATGGATGTCAGGGCTAATCTGGTTGAAATTTGTGCTGTGTCATCTTGCTGCCCTCAGCTCCCTTTAGCTGGCAGAACCATCATGTCCCTGCCTCTCTGGGAATGGGAGGCAAAGGCTCAGCTGGAAGATGTGGCCTGTGGGGCAGCTTGACCCTCATCAGAAGGAGCCTGTTGGTGCAGAGGATGTGCTGACACCAGTGGGAATGGGGAAGTGGGGCTGCAGGCAGCAAGAGAAGAGCACAGCCAAAAATTCCTGTCACCCACTGCACCAGCCCAGCCTGCTGGACCCTTGCAAAGAGCTTCCAAATCTCATTCTGGACCTTTTCCCTTCTATCCCAGCTGGTTCCAGTGCTGCTCCCTGGTGGGGTTACTAACCTTAGAAAGCAAAGGATTGGAAGGAGGCAGAGAAAGGTGCTTGGCAGAGGAGGCTGGGGAGAGGGGAGGTGTGAGAGCTGATCAGAGCCCTCCCAGAATCCAGGCACGAGGGGCCTCTTTGATGCTGTGGACCCCGAGCCAGCTCCAGGGAGGTAATTGCATTGCAACCAGGGCTTGGCTGTCCCAGGAGAGCTCTGCTAAAGGAGTTATGTCTTTGATCTTGCTTTCTGTTTCGTTACAATGGGTTTTTTCATTATCTTGTTGGGTTGGCTTTTTTTCCCAGGGACCGCCAGGCTCAATGGGACAACCTGGTCTTGCAGGTGAACCTGGCATGAAGGTAAGAAAAACCCTGAATGCAATTTCTCTGTCAGACTGGGGAGATAAATGGCAATTTGTGCTCCTGAAGTGACATTGCAGGTTTACCCTTCAGCAGCCAAAACAGATAGTGCATTCAACAAAAGATAAAAGTTTAAAAAACCTAAAACTGGGTTAATTTTGGCCATTTTTACAAATTCCTGAGCCCCATCCTGAGGGAGAGGCTGTCAGTGCTGGGGAGAAGCCCCATCCCAGGGATCTTGTGCCTCAAGAGCTGTGAAGGGCCTTGGAAATGGAGCTCAGCTCTTTGCAGATCCAAAATCTCAATGGAGAGAGGAGTCCTTGAGACACAGACATCCAGGCAGCTTCTAATTTGAAACCAGAGGAGTCTTAGGAAGGTCTCAGACTTAAAAATACCCTCAGATGAGGTCCTGCCACAGTTTCCAAGCCTCAGCTCTCTGGGGACTAAACTCCTCTGATGGTTAAGGGGGAAGGGTGCCCTGCTCCAGACCATGAATGCACCTTCTTGTCCACATGAAAGCCATCTCTTTGTTTGAGTAAAATCCCAGTGCTGAGCAGCTCAGAGGGGGCTTTATTTAATCCTAACCCCCTTGGTCTAAAGATTTGATCCTGTGAGCAGAGCTTTTGAACAAACTCTATATGGGAATTAAATGCAATTTCCTCTGTGCTGCTCTTCACTCCCACCCCCCACCCCATCCTTTGCCATGTTTTCCTTGGCAAATCTTCTTACACTTCACTGGAGCTACCGTGTCTTTGGCATCCTGATACTGCATGAGTGTTTCAGCTCCAGTGTTTCTGGCTGGCCCTCCTGGGAGCAGGACATGATGATTTGCAGACACCCCTTTACCTGCTGGCCTTGCTGGGAAGTTGTGGAGTGAGTCCTGTCCTGCTCCTTCTCCAGTCTGGAAGGAGCTGGACCAAGACTGGTCTGTGCAGTCATGGCTTGCAAAGCAGTTTGCTGTGGGATGAGATTTATGGATATCTCAAACTTTTTTCCCTTGAATCTTCTGCATTTCCTGAGCTCTCTTCCATGCAAAGCAGATTGCTTGGATGGGCACACATGGGAGAGAGATGCCCTATGGCCATCCTGCCCCCAGTGCCACGTTGGCAAGATCCAGTTGTTTGCCAGCTTCACCGCCTTCTGTTCACTCATTTAACTGCTACCAAAGATTGAAGTTCTTCTGGAACTGGGGCTAAAAGAGCTGTTAGGTTTTTTTCTCCCTCACTCTGGTCATGTCTGCCACCACACCACACTGCACCCACCCTGCTGCTTGTCTGTGAAGGACCATGCCAGAGAATGCCTTCTGGATCTGCAGCTTCAGGCAGCTCAGACCCCTCTGTGACCCCTGTCCTGTCAAGCATCATTGCAGCAGAGCCTGTGAGATGTGTCCTTCTTTGCTGCCCCTGTGCTGGGCCTTTGAACCTCAGCTGCAGGTGTTTGTGTGGGAGAAGGAAAGCAATAATCAAGCTTAGGAGTGCGATGGGGAGTGCTTCATGCTCCCTCACTGTCAGTAAACAGCTTTTGTCTCCTTCTGTGTGCTTCCTTTCTTTAGGGTGATCCTGGCCAGTTAGGAATCCCTGGAGAGCAAGGTCTCGTTGGCCAAAGAGTGAGTATGGCCAACTTCTGGTGGGGCTTCTGTGCCTTGTCAGCTCCCCAGAGGTTCTGTCCTTGCTCTCCCACAGCCTGGACAGGCTGATCCTGTTCTCTGCATCCCATAACCCTCCCAGGCCCTGTTCCTTCTGTGGGTGGAGGAAGTACCTTCCCCACAGAGCCCATCAGCACGAGCTCACCAGTCTGTGTGAGCCTCTGAGATGCCACTGTGACCCCAAGTGTGAAAGGGGCAGTGTGGGAACAGACCCCTCCTGTTTGCCAGGGGCTGTGTCCATGCAGGGCCGGGCACGCTGCAGCAGAAGGCAGCTTTAAGCAGGGAAACACTGGAGACACTGTGTAGGCATGGGAGGGGGGATGAATGCATGGATTGAGGCTGGCAGGGGCTGTGTCCCTTCCCAGGACTGAGGTCAGGAGGATGGAGCAGGATGAGGAAGCCCCAGGTTAAATGAATTCAGACTGAGCTCCTTCTCACACAGGGGAGGAGGGCTTCCTGCAGGCCAGCAGCAGGCCTGTGGGGCAGAAACTGTGGCTCAGAACAGAGCAAGAGGCTGAATTCCTGCTCCATGAAGAGCTTGTTCAGCATTAGGGTGGGAGCTAGGACACGTGTCAGAATGCAGAGCTGAGCTCCCATCAGCCAGCTGCAGAAAGCTCAGGGGAAAGCACATTTAGGCACAGCTTTATGGTGTTTGCTTCTGTCCACAGGGAGAACCCGGGCTGGAAGGGGACAGCGGGCAGCTCGGGCCAGACGGGATCAAGGTAAAGCTCCCTCCCACGGAGTTCCAGCTCTCACACACATCTCTGTGCACTCAGGTCCCTGTGATTCCCAGAGCCAGGATGAGCCCAAAGGGATTATTGGGTCCTCTGTGGAATAAGCCTCTGCCCTGCAAGCTCTAAGGACTTTTTTCTGCAAGCACACATAACAAACCCCTCCTGTTTCACTCCTCTACCCACGATTTTTGGCATCTGATCAGCTCTGCAAAAAGGTCAAGTTCTTCAAAATCTGGTTTCCAACAATTTGTCTGTTTTATTTGAGTCTTTACAGATCAAATTTCCAACTAATCAGGAATTCCTGGGCCTGGCAAGGGAAATCAAGAATTGTCCATCACTCTCCCGTGCACCACTGACCAGAACAATGTTAGAGAGTAAAGAAACCAGATCCCCTTCCCTTGGCAGAGCCCCAGCATCTCACTCAGGGTTCACGCTGTATCTCACTGCTGTGAGTTTGCTACCTTGCCTTTGGAACAGGGCTCTGATTGCTGTCCCTGCACAGCCAGCCTTTCCAAACAGGCCAACAATTTTGTTCCATGGAAAGAAAGAGCAGCCCATCCCACAACAATGCAGTTTATTGCTTCTTTCTAGTTAAACTATTTGCCATGTGTCTCTACTTCTGCTTATCTCTGAATGTTGGACCAAAAATCTCTTCCTTAAGGACAATCAAGGCTTCTGTATTCCCTTGTACTGCTGGCTGTGCCCAGGAGCTCTTGAACCAAATTGGCTCTTTCCACCCCAAATGTGTCTCTGGACACTTAACCAGATGTGTCTGTGCTCTTTAACCAGATGAGATCTTGTTGAGCTCTCCCAACACAGGTGCAAGAGGAAAATGGTTCAGTTCAAGGCTGCTTGGCTGCACATGTTGCTCTCAATATAAAGCTGCCCTTTATCATTGTCTCTATACAATTTCGAGTGGTAGTACTGAATAATACAAAATATTGACGATATTTTATTTATCTTGATAAAAGAAAAACAGCTATGAAGTTACTTCTTACACTTCTATGATTGTATTTCTGGCCTGCATTCCAGTTGGTTGATCTTGCCAAATACTGAAATGTTATTGTCTGCCAGGTTTTTTCATAAATTTCAACGACTGGTTTCACCAGGGGAGCTTTAAGTGGGTATTGGGAAAAATTTCTTCACTGAAAGGGTGGCCAGGCATTAGAGCAGGAAGTGGGAGAGTCAGTGTCCCTAAAAGTGGCACTTGGGGACATGGTTTAGTGGTTTAGTGGTCAGTGCTGGGTTGAAGTTTGGATTCATTCATCTTAAACATCTTTTCCAACCCAAAAGATTCTTTGATTCCATGATTCTGTAACTGTCAGAGCAGTGATTTGACAGCATACCCAGTGCACAGATCCTTTACAGGGCACAGTGACACAGTTTCACTGAGTGTTTATTGGAGCCCTGGGCTGATTTCTGTTTGGCAGCAGGAGCTGAGCAGCTGCTCCAGACAAACCCATCCTAGTAAAAGTCTTTCAGCATCCCAAGCTCACGGCTTCTGGATGAGGCAAGGGAGAATTTCCAACCTTGTCTGCCTGCCTCATTCACGTGGGAGGTTCAGGCCTTATTGCAGGAGACATAAAGGGGTTCAGGTTACTCTGTGTGTTGGGGGAGGTCTTTCTCCTTCAGCCAAGAGATTTTAAAGAAAAGAAACCTGGATTCACTCCTTTTTTCAAATGTCAAGTGTATTATGACTCATTCATCCTTTTTCTTGCAGGCTCTCTTCCTCTCAGACTCCTGAAATATTAATTATGTGGTGGGGTTTTCCCAGTGACCCATGTGTTGTGTGGGTATGAAAACCTCCCACCCTTCTCTCTTCCACAGGGAGACAAAGGAGAGCAAGGCCCAGAAGGAGAGAAAGGAGAAAAAGGCACTGAAGGACTGAAGGGAAAAGAAGGAGCTCCTGGATATCCCGGCATCCCAGGTGTCCGAGTGAGTCTGTGAAACCAGCCCTTGGTGACCCTTGGGTTCCCTGTAGGGATGAGTTGGTGACCCAGGACACTGCATAGGCCAGGAGGTCACCTGAGATGTAACTTATTGGAAACATTATGGTAAAGTGTGTTGTTTTCATGTAAAACTATGTCCAGGAGATGGTTTGCTCTTTCAGCTGGGATTCACACTTGGCAATGTGAATGTGATCTGCCACAGGCTTTGAGAAATGGTGGTTCCTCCAACAAATCTGTAAGATGTGTTAGAAGGGGAGGCCCAGAGGACTGAGAGGGGCTGATTTTTCCCTGGTTGCCACAGCTGGCTTGGAGATGGAGTTTGGAATTGGCCACTTTGTGCCTTCTCTGATGGTTGCTTGTTTCTGGTCTTCCCTTGTAAGATTTCTCCATTAAATGTAGAAAACAACTAGAAGAAATCAGCAGGATATGACTCCTGAATCCTCAGTGAATATCCTGGGTATGTCTGGTTCACTTGAAGTCTGTTCTAGGTGCTGTAGAAAGAAAAAGTTGGATTCTGGCTCTGAGAAGGGTGGTGTCAGGTGGAAGAAGGCTCTGCCCAGTGCCCCAGTGGGCTGCTCTGCTGGAAATGTAGAGTTTATCAGGCTGATGGCATGGTTTGTTCATTGTGATTGTTGTCTTGGATCAGAGTTATCAGCAGCGAGGGCTTGCAAGGCTCATTCAGCAGAGGGGTAGCCCAGCTCAGTGGGATGCACTGCTCCCCTGTGGCAGGAGTCCTACCCCTCCTGCAGCTGGGGAACACACCAGCTCCAGCCCCACACATCTGTGGAAAAGGAACAAGAAGCCCAAGTTTAAAGGCAGCTCTGAAATCCCAGCCTGGGCTGGGTGGGAAGCAGTAGGGCCTGCAGGTACTGCTGAGCCCTGGGTGGATGCTCCGTGGTGAAACGTTGATTTTCCTTTCGGTGGTGGTGTGGCTGGCTAAAAGGAGGGCAGGGAGAAGAGTGTCAGGGGATGGAGGCAGCAAAAGAGATGGATTTATGTTATTTTTGGGCTGAGGTTGGGATTTGAGCACTGACTCGACTAGAAAGTGGAAACATTGGCTTAATACCGTAATGCAACACCATAAATGTGCAGAATAAGCCTGCCCCAAATAAGGCCACCCTTGGCCACAGGCCCCTGTACCCAACAGGGAGCCCTTTCAGCATTGGGATCATACCACAGGCAAGGGTGGTCCTCAACACCCAGCTCCTTCCCTGCTGCAGGCTGGCACAGCTGGACAGGCGCCCTCCCTGTGCTGTGCTTCTGGCTGGTTCACGTGTTTATATTGTGTATGTTTTAAGAACCAATAAAAATACTAAAATCATGCAAAAGCCATATTAAGTTATAAAGTATAAAATACAGATTCCTTCAGAATCTGTCCCTGCTGTGTGCCAGCATGTCCCTGGGAACATGATGCTGTTTTCTGTTTTATTTTTTTTAAAAAACGAGTGAATAGAGCCAAGATTCCTGCTCATAATCACTCCATTTCGGGGGTTTTTTTAACTGCAGAGTGCTACATTTCCATCTACTATTTTCATATACTTCTTTGTATTTCCTTATGCCTAGACTCAGGCAGACTTTCAGACCTGCATAGGCTCCAGATAGTGCTGCCTCCCCTGCCAGACACCATTACCTAATATACAGGCTGGTGTTCCAGTGCTCACTGAGGTCATTTAAATATGGAAGTCCTCTTGATAGAAGCATTTTCCTCTTCCCATTACTGAGAATTTCATTCTACAATCCCATGGAGAGTACAAGTATCAGTGGGACCTTCCTTTGATTTCTGTCAAGGTTTACAGGTCAGAGATGACTGCAAGCCCCTCCTTTCCAGCTGAGAGTTAGGAGCTGGAATATCCAGCCAAGCCATCCTCTGGAGGACTTGCTGCAAAAGCCACCACAGGCACAGCCCACCACAGACTGCATGATGCACAGAAGTCTTTAAGGCTACTGAACTAAGATAACAAAAAATCTTGTCATGGGGAAGTCCTGAAGGCTGTTCACCTAAGGACAGACGTCAAGGTGACAACCTCCTGTCCAGGATTTGTATGGTGGCACAGAAATTGGTTGGGGAAGGTGTTGGAGGCACGTGGATTGCAGGGAGAGGGAGCATGTTGGGTTTGGGTGCTGCAGATACTGAGGGATTCCACACCACCCTGTTGGGAATGGTTTTAATATTTCTGATGTGACTTGTGTTATGCTGTCCTATGATCAGTTTAGATGGTTTTAAGAACTTCATCTTTAGCTATTGCATCTCCATTTGGCCTCTCCTGCTATGACACCAAGTCCTCACATCTGTGCTTCACCACATTCTTGCCTGGATCCACTGATGTTTTCCTGGGCTTTTCCTCAGCAGTATTTCTTGGGATATCAGCTGCCAAAGGGGACAGGGAAGATGTTGATGCTTCTGTGCCCTAAGCAGGAGAGATGCACACACAAGGATCTGTGCAGTTACCTGTGCCAACAAATTGAGCTCCATTTGAGAGTGTGAAGCTCATCTTCTGCTTCTGGAAGTTGGTTTGAGGATGCTGATGCCCATCTGCAGTTGTGGACACAGACAAGGTTCTCCTAAACCTTGGCTTGCCCCATGTTACTCCAGAGGGGGGACCCACAGGGACTTGCCCTCCATGGACAGCAACAACCTCTGGAAAAAGTCTTTTCATCACAAAGTTCTGCAGCCACACCACATCTCGAAGGTTTGTCCTTAATGTCAAGGAAATGTTTAGTCTTAATCTTTATTTTGCTTATGTCTACAGGAATGTGACACTTCACTATCAAGTGTCCTTGTGACAGATGTAGGAAATGAGGTGCCAGATTGCTCTGAAATGATCTGACTTCACTGCTGGTACATTTTCAGCCTGTGTTGTATATCCTGGCTTGCAGCAGAGGCTGGTGCTGGCAGAGCAGGTATTGGAGCTGGGGACTTTGGCACGACCAGCTCACACCTAAGATGGCAACAGGCCAGCATGAAGGATGGTAGGAGATTAGAGGATCTGCAGTCCTGGAGCTCCCTGAAGATGGAAGATGAAGGGATGTACCCCAGAGCAACTTTGAAAGCTGGAGAAAGCACAGAGGGTCTGTGCTGCCCCTTTGGGTCCTGCAGAAGTGAGACACTCACCTGGTGATTGATGAGGTCAGCAGTACACATCTGGCTTTTCTGAGCAAGACTTCATTTTCCAGAGGCATCCTGATGCTGATAGCACATGACTGCCTGAGCACAACCAAACTTCCCTCAGTGCTCAGGAAACGTTTTTTCAGAGATCTTTAGCTTTAACTTGGCTCAGCCATTTCCAGCATTAACATATCTGAAAACTGGTTTGCACTGTGGTTTTTAATCTCAAACAAAAAGCAGCAGGGAGGCCCCAGTCAAGTCTCCAGGGGTAGTTTGTACGTGTTTCAACACCAGTGGATTTCAGCAAACAAACCTGGCAGCTGAGATGGTCCATGAGCTTCACAGCTGTGGCTGGCAGGGCTCGAGGCAGCTGGAGCTGAGATAAATGAGTGTCCTCTATCTTTTGGTCACTTTGTCCAAGTTCACACTGCTCTGCTCAGCCCCAGTTCCTGCCCAGTGGAGGAATGGACCAGTTGTCCCCCTGGCCATAAGAGAGAAATCAGAGCACCAGTGCAAGATCCAGTTGGAATTTCCAGAGATGTGTACCTTCCCTGAGCTGCTCACCCACATATTATCTCCTCCCAGTGGTTTCTGTCTTCAAACACAAACCCATTGCCTCCACTTGACCTTGACTCTGTTCTGAACATGGCCATTTGCCCTCTGGTTTGAACAACAAAAAGTTGAAAATCCCTTCCCCTTGCAGAGCACCAGGGACTGTTTGGGCATCTGCATTCAGAGACACTGGCTGGAAATCCAGACTTTTTGTATGGGCAAGGCAGAACAAGGATATTCTCCTCAGTGTGTGGGGACACTGGAAAGTACAAGTGAACTCTGGCAAGGCATCCATCAGCAGTGCAAGTGTCATGGTGTGGTTTGCCAAAATAAAAAGATAATTTATCTGCTCATCTGTAAGGCTGTGAGGGAAAAGTGCCACAGAGCCTGAAACACACAGAGAACATCCCTGGAGAGTAACCTGCCTTCACAAAGGATCTGAGTGCCCATCAGAGCTACTCATTGCATCAGAGGATGGTAAAAGCCACAGGCTGAAGTCATTGGTTGTGCCACCAACAACCTGGTCACAGGCGAGTGGGCCCTGAGAGCAACCTCCTCCCCCCAAAAGTGCTTCTCTCTGCTGCTTCTCCTCTGCAGTGATAGAAAATGTGGCATTTCAGCCCTTCCCTGGGTGGATGATAGATCCAGCAGTGGCTGAGGAAGGCCCAGGCCAGTTGGCAGAGGGAGGTGATGGGTTTCCAGCTGCACTCTGTGGCTCTGCACTGTGGTTTTTGTAACATGCTGGTTGCCTTACACGGCAGACATCTGATAGCAAGGGGGTTACAGTTCCAGGAAAGCAATTGGAGAGCCTGGAAGTACTGAAATACAACATGCTCTGAAACTAGAAATTCCCTCATTGTTCAGCAAAACTGGGAGTTGAGTTCTTTCCACTTCAATTTTAACCTGAAATCCTATCTGCAGTGTCATTCGAGCCATGTCAGGACTCAGAAAGCTTTGAGCCAGACACTCCAATGATCTAAATTGCCATAAACAATTACATCAGAGAAGATCTCGCTGCATTTGCCGGCCCTGCTGTGGCATGCAGATGTGCACCATCTGCCCAGAAGAGCCTGAAGGGCTGTAAATCCTTTTGCTCTGGTGCAACAAGATCCAAAGTCCTTTCATTTGCTCTTCAGGAGAGTAGAGTGACAAAGCTGGGCTGGGCTGTAGAGCTGAGAAGGTTTTTTGAGGGAACTCACAGGATGAAGCCACTCTCCAGCCCAGTACAGCGCATGGAGTGAACTCGTGGCTCTTGGCTCTGGTGCTGTAGTCGCTCCCCAGAGCAGCAGCAACCCTACACACAGCCCTGGATGGTGTCCTGAGGATCCTCCCCATCACATTTTTGTCCCTCTCTCATCTACAGGCTACAGTCCTGAAGTGGAAGGAGGACTTGCTGGCCAGGATGGACCTTCTGCTCTGAGCTAGCAGAGCTGCTGCATCAATGCCATGCTGAGATGGGGCTGCTCTCTGGGCTCTGCAGTGCCAGGGCAGAGCAGGAGCTTCTTCTCATCCGACACATTGCTCTTGTACAAAGTTGTCCAAACATCACTTACAGCAGAATTTGTCCCAGAGTGGATTTTGCTCTTTGTTCTTTTCTGTTTCCTGCCACTGAGAACATGATTCAAAGGTTTTCTGCAACAAAGCGCCTCGCTCTGCTGTGGCTGAATCCAGCCATTCACTGCATGTACATGAGCTCAGCCACAGCTGGCAGCACCACATCCATGGCTTTCAGCTCCCTGAAAACACTGAGGTTGCCGAAGGACAGTCCTGGAGTCACCACTGGTTTTAATCTCTGCTCTCCATGCAGGAATTTATGGGGGTTTTTTGATAATGTACTGAGCTGTTGTTTCCTGGAAAAGCTGGACCATGGGCTGTCTGTGGAGTAATTACTTGAAAGAAATTTCTTAAACTCCCTGAGCTAGATGGTGTGGGGTGACCCTCTGACTGAGCAGAGGAAGGAATGGAGAACACCAGGCTCAGTGTGTCAGTGGTACACAGTGTGAGATCCTCACACCCTTAATCTTAGGAAGTGAGTAGTGTTACTCCAATCCTGCCCATGAATATTGTGTTAGCAGTAGATGCACAAGATAGTAAAGTGGCTTGCCCAGGGTCATGCAGGAGGTCAGTCAGTGGCAGAGGGGGCCCAGCAGATCACAACAGGCCATACCCCTGCCCCACAGCCTGTTCTTTCCAGTAGCTGCTCTATCAGCAGGGTCGGTTCCTGTACTGGAGGCCAGTTTCCAGAGCTGAAGGTGTTTGCACTTGGCCCTGCTGTGTCCTGGTGTTTCATTACTCATGCAGACCAACACCCAGGAAAGCCATAAGCAAGTATTTGTCCTGCATCAAAAACCAAAGGTCAATAAAGTTGCTCAGAAATGCAGTCAAATATGCTGAAAACCTCTGCTTTGAGGAGAATGAGACCAAGAGTCAGGGCAGTGCCTCTCTGTGGAGCTGCAGGCCTGGGTGTCCCTGCTTCCCCTTCTAGAACCAACATGATCATCCCTGGGCACCTCTGCCCATGGCTGCAATCAGCTTCTCTTCTTGTTTGATAATCAGTGATGGTGTCCCCAGGGTCAGCCTTTTCTGAACATCCACTTAATGCAGAGGCACAGGCTGGATTTTGTTGTTTGGGTGATATTATTATGGGGGACTTTCCCCTGCTTTTTTGCTGTTCTGCTCTCTGTGACTCAGCCCACTCTCAACCTTTGGAGTAGACCAGGGCTGCCTGTGAGCCCTGTGCATCCTACAGGGAATCACAGAGCTTTCCCAATCCCCAGGGAACTGCTGCTTGCAGCACTGAGGCTGCTCTCCAGCAGCTGAGGGGCTGTTTGGCCCTCGCAGGCTCTGCTGCTGGGGAAGGCAGGCTGATCCCAGCTGGTCTTTGTTTAGAGTTAATAGGAGTCAAAATGAGCCAGAATTTGAAATAAATCCCATTCACTTGGCACGGTTTCTTTCCTGACTCAGACGAAGGAGACACACTTTTTGGGCAGTTGCTCCAAGATTCCCCTCCTTATTGCAAGAGAGGATTTCATTCCCCTCCTCTTCCACAACCCCAGGGCATCTGTGTCCTTCAGAGGGAAAATATTAACCCTTAGTGTTTGGGGGAGTGTCAGTCAGAGTTGTGCTGCCCAGGTGCTCTCTCTGTTCTTTTCTTTCCCCTTGTCAGGTTCCAAAACTAATTTTTTGGAGCATTTTGGTTTCATTGTGTATGAAAGCTTCAGAGCTCAGTGGGGATGAGCACTTGCACTTTTCCTACACTTCCCACTCATCCATCAAGCATTTTAGTGGCACCTTTGACTCCTGTGCTTTCTTAGAGATGAGGAAGTAAAAGCAAAGAGAGTGGGGGAAAAAAAAGGATATTCCCAGAAACAAGAAATTAGTGGCAGTTCAGAGCTATCAGACTGAACCAGAGCAGCTCAGAGCACACAGCACTGCTCTGTACATGACTCTTTACTGCCTTACACTGGGACTGCTTAGGAAAATCAAGTCAAATAGATCTCCTCCTCCACAAAACCAAAAGCAAGTTTCAGAGCAACAGCTGCATGCAGATAAGAGTTTGCTCTTAAGCAGATAGTTCAGGATACACAATTTTGGGTTGGATTTCCATTTTAAGCTGAGGAGCTCAGCTGAAAGGAAAGTCACAGTGACTCTGGCTGCAGTCTTGCCATCCAAGACCTTTTTATAGGATTTCCCCAATTTGCTGTTCCTTTGAGCACAGCCAGCTCTACCTGCACTCCCCACTCGGGTTTCCACGAGCAGGCCAAGAGCCCATTACTTCCCAGTGCTCCCAGTGAAACCCTCTGAACCTCACAGTACAATCAGGTCTTTCTTCTCGAGAACAGTTGAGTCTTTCTTCTTCCCCATACTCATTCAGGAGCTGCTGCCCTGTCTCCTCCCCTTCCAGACTACTGCTAGGCAGAGTGATTATGAAATGTGTTTCTTATAAATCCAAAACATTTATGCCTTCAAATGCCCGGCCTAAATAATCCCACTAATTTCCTGAGTGCTTGTGAACTGTCCTCCATAGGGGGAGGCTTCCCTCGATCAAAGTTTATTAAGTAGAGGTTCTCATATGGAGACATAGCTGAGCAGTAGGAAATTATATGGGTCTTTTTCATTTCCCTTTAAATGAGCTCACTGGCTGGGCCTGGACAATATGGGCATGGTCATCCTATGGTTCATGTGTCCTACCTTTATTGCTGCTTTTGGTTTTCCTGCCCTTTTTACATCCTGTGCCTCAAACTATCACTTTTTTTTTTCTCTCTGTCACCATGTCATTTTTTTTCCTTTCCTCAGTAGCTGTTTTCTGGTGGTTCTGTTTCTTCCTGCCTCATTTTTGGGAGGGAGGAGCAACCTCAGACCTTCACTCAATTGCACACAAAAAACCACCAAAATAGTTTGAAAATATGCTCCTGCTTCACAGCAGTCCTGAGCAATCCTGAAGCAGCCTGAGGCAAGCTTTGAGAAGCTCTCCCACCAGTTCTGTGCCCTGGAGAGCTTCCTTCCTGTGCTGTGCTGCTCTGCAAGGAAGGCAGGAACATATTTGCCCTCTGGAATGCCAAGGGCCAAAGCAGGATGGGTGAGTCACATCTCTCTTACCATTTCCCAACCCATTGCCTGCAGCAGGAGCATCCCTGGGTGTGGGGAAGTTTGGGTCAGGATTTTAGCCCTGCTTGTTGTTTGGCTCTGTTCAGGGCATATCTCTCTGCAGTTCATTCAACTTCCTTGTTTTGTTTTTCTGGATGTTGTTGTCAGAACATAGATTTCAACTGTTGATGTCTGGAGAATTTAAAGCTGAGCTGCTCATCTATTTGCTCCCACTAAATGTTGCTGTTGTGCTGGGCAGTAGATCTGACTTTTCTGTCAAGGCCATCAGCAGCTGGAAGTCTCTTTTTCTTTTTCTTTAAAAATTAACCAATTTGCATTGGAAAATAAGCCGTTCTTCTTTCCCTTAGGGGAATATCTAAGGCAATACTAAAAAAATCCTTGTAAATCTGTGTCCTTACTAAAGATGACAATGATATTTTAAACATGCTAGACCTAAGACTATATTGTTTTTTGCTTTCCTTGGATATTTTCACATAGCTGAAGGCACATGACTTAATAAAACCTCTGCTTTTCACTGTTCCTGGTCACAAATACCATCATCATCTGGAGGTACTGATATGCTTCTCTAGTGAAGAATGCAGCATATAAAGAGAAATCACCATTTTAAAATAGTCCCACTGATGGAAGAAGATACATTTTCTCAGCAAACCAGTAACCCAAAGCATACAACAAAATGTGTACAAATCCCAGGAACAAAAGCATCGAGTGTTCAGTGCCTTGGCACAGTGACCCAACTGATATGAGTCCAGCAAAGGGAACTTGGATTTAATTATTTTGATGTTCGGGCTTTTGTAAATCTTCTGCCCTCACTCCTATCTGCTAAAGAGAGAAGAAATCTTAGGAACCTTAGGAACTTCACACTGCAGAAAAAAAGGTACCAAAAGGTGCTGCATCCCCAATGTACTTCTGGGAGAGCCTGGATGAAGATACAACCTCATTGAATTTTATTTTTATCCTTCTTTTTTTTTTTTTCCTTCCTATTCTGGCCCTGATTTTTTTCATCCCTGGACAGATGAATCAGAAGAATGGAGAAAAAAACGATGGGAGTATTTTTGAAGGCTACCAAGGTCATTGTTGGGCTTTTTTTTTTCCCTGAGCAATATGTGGATTGTGGCAGTGGAGTGATTTCTGGGAAATGTGCAAACCCCTGCATATGTGCCCTGGGAACATCTGGGATTGCAACAGCAACCACATCTGGATCATCACAAGTAGAGATATCACATATCTGGGAACCCCAGACAAGTGTTGAGCTGCCTCTAAACTCATCTGGGCAGAATTCCTGCGCAGTTGGAGAAAGCATATCCAGGAAAATCAGACACATGGTAGGCTTCCCACTCACCAGCAGAGCTTGCTGGCCAAAGTCCTAGAAAGCGTGCTGGGAGAGCACAGAAATTTCCCTGACTGATAGAGCTTATTCCTCTCGAGGAGGTGACTCAGGAAGCCAAAATCTCAGCCACGTCTCTGCCGGTGGTGTCGCCAGCGTGGTTTGACCCGTTTTTAACACCAGCCAAGCTTTTAACCAGTGGATGAGAGTCAAGAGCAGCAAGGGAGGCTTGGAACAAGGTCCCCATGGCTTCCTGTGAGTGACAGCTCCTCTCACTATCACTGACAGGAGCTGGTGATGCTGCCAATGTTTTTTTTTTCTTCAGCAATGGAGAAAGAGCTGCACCCCAGCTGGAGGAGCCAGGGGAGCCTTCTGGAGCAGATGAACATCCCTGCTCCGATGCGTCATAAGGGGAAAACGGCACAAGGAGTTTATTGGAGCTCATATCTGTGCTCATATCCACCACCACCAAGGGAAAAGACAAGCTGAAGGAACCCTGAGAAAGTCTGAGGAGCTGTTTGTACATGGCACAGTCTCACTGTGGGCTGAGTTCATTTTTGCGAGCAGGACTTGGAGTGTCAAAGTTTGGTTTGGTTTTTTGTTGTTTACCCTTCCCCAGATGATTCTAGCCCCTCTACTTGTACTCTGTGATGGTGAGTGCAAGCAGGAGCTTGAATGCTGGCAGATTTTAGGAGCAGAGTGGAAATTTTGTTTCTCAGATGGGAAAATTTAAAGCCTAAACGAAGATATTTTCCAATGCTGGGTAGAATCAATCTTCAGTCATGAATATTCTATGGGAGATGTATCCTGATGGAGGGAGCCAGGCTGTACTTCAGACTCCTCTGAAGTAGCTGTGAGATCCTCTTGACCTCCCCATGAACAGGGTCCACCTGCCCTGCACAATGATAAAGAGTGTGTCTCATCAATGTACTGGTATCTGCAATTTTTACAGACAATATAACACATTCTCAGCCTGGGGATGAAACCCTTGCATGGAAATCTTTGTTTCATGAGCTGCCACAGCACTGCAGTTCCAGGAGCACATCAGAGTGTGCAAAACTACTCTGCTGGAGAAGACCAAGGGCTTGGCCATCACTGGGTTAGAAACAGATCTAGCTTAAAGTGGCTTTTCTTCCGTTTGCAGGAAGCATCTACTGCTTGTGCTTCCACAAGCTCTTAAAGCACAGTCCAGGGAGACTTATGGAAAAACACTATGCAGCTGATTAAAAACCCCAGTTGTCTCTTTATTCAGTCACATCTTGTTCTGACAGTAAAGTTTTGTGAGTGATTGCACTATTCCCTCTCCAGCTTTTTAAGCCACAATGTGCCAGGGCACTGCTGCAGAGCAGGGGCTGTGGGAGTTACTGTGCTTCAGGTGCTGAGTACCAGGTCCCACGGTGAGCTGCTGTAGAGCTGGAAGGGTCTGCCCATTTCTGATGCTTTCATTAGTGAGGACTTCTCTGTACTCCTGTCAGAAGTGTAAATCATGTGGGTGATGCTGGAGGCTTGGCACCCATCATCTACTGCGGCTGCTCGGCATCTGTGGGAAAGTAGTTCCAAAAGTGATCTCTGGAAAAGTGGCAGCAAAAAATAGCACACAGAAAAACAACCCTGAGCAGTATGGAAGAGACACAGAACAAGGCTCACGTGCTCCTCAGCAGGGACCTGCCCTTTGTGAAGCCTAATGGTGTTGGCAAGGTGGACTTCTGAAATGTTTGACTTAGGTAAAATGGAGCTATTCCCTCTGGGGAGGTGAACTGGCACAATCCTTCAGGGTTGGAATAAGTTCTGAATTGCTCCTTTGTGTTCAGAGCAGGCACTTCTGAGGCCCATGTTTCAGATCAGAGTGAAAACCCCCTGATTATGTCTCACTTTATAAGTTGCTTTTATTCAACTGAGGCTGCAACACCAACCATGGTGAAAATTATACCTTCTTAGCTGGGAGGTGGGAGAGCAGAGGGAGAGATGTGGTGCTGGTGTGGAGATGCTGTTGAAAAGTTTGTCACAATTGCCAAAAAATCATGAGTTCTTTTCTTCAGTTATACTTTTTTGCTTCTTTCTGTCAAATTCAAAATATTCTGTCTCCCTTGGAGCCAACAGGGTCAAACACTGGAAAAAATGAGCTCCCTGAGGTCCCTAAGGAGATGATGCTGTATTTAGCTGCTCATCATAGCACATTTCTGTGGTGTGGGTGCGAGGAGGGGCTGCAGGTTCTGCACCCACACTGGGTTCTGAAAGCAGTTCAGCATTCCTGTCTCTGCTTGCCGTGGCTCCCACCTGAAGTTTTGCATCCCACTGCATTTCTAGAAGCCTGATCAGTAGATTGTGGTTTCTGTGTGTGGCAGCAATAATGCAGATAGAGGGAGGGGTTTTAATTGTGAGCAGGAAGTTGTGTGTGATAGGAGGACAGAAGATGAAACCATTGCCTGTTTTCACAAGGTAAGAATAAGGAGAGGTGCTGTGGAATCTATGGCTCTATTGGTACGGTCCTAAAACTGTATAAAAAGTGTTGGTACCTAATTTAGTACCAAAGTTGATAAAGGATACAAATGTTGGTAGAGTAGTGGTGCAGAGATGGAAGCTCAGGTGCAAACCAGAGGAAACCTCTTGTGGGAATCAGGTAAATGTGTTTTACACATTTCAGCACATTCTGTAGCAGAGGCTGGGTAGGTGCACTTCTGGAGGTGCACCTATCTTGAAGATGTGATTTTAAAGTCACCATCATCAAAATTATCACAGTATCACCTCTCAGCTGTGTTGCCCAATATTCACCTGAGCACAAAGACCTTCCCACCTTTAAGCAATGAGTTTTCCTCCATGTGTTGTAGCAGCTAAAGACCAAACTCAGCCATACCCCAGCTGTAGCACCTGTGGATTGTTGTATGACCTGCACAACCTCCTGGCCTCCTTGTTGGGCCCCTTGGGTGGGTGAGGATGCTCTCAGGTTTGTGTGTGCTAGGGAAGTGGCTTGGGAGTGGCTGTCTGGGATGCCACTTCTTTGCTTTCCCATTCCAACAGCCGCTTTTTTTTTTTTTTTCCTCTTCCAGGGACCAGAAGGGAAACCAGGAAAACAGGGAGAAAAGGGCAAGCCTGGCCAGAAGGTAGGAACATCTCTCTTTGAAAACAGCACAGTCCGTGGTTCTCCCTTTCGCTGCTCATCTCTGATATTTTCCTACAGAAGTTTTGTCCTACACTGATGTCAGTGCCTTTGCTCTGCAGGGCAGCAAAGGCTACCAGGGGCAGCTCGGCGAGATGGGATCCCCAGGGAAGCAGGGGCCAAAGGGGAACCAAGGCCCTAAAGGATCCCGAGGTACCCTGGGACCGATGGTGAGAAGAGCTCTGCAAACGCTTGGACACAACACAGAGAAACCTGACTGGCAGTGGTGGGCACGGCCTAAATGGAGCAGGGAGCCCACAGAGCCCCCAGGGCACTGAAAGGGAAATGCTGTTAGATGGGTTTATTGGCCAAAGCATCTTAACCCTCGTTCTGAGCAGCACAGGGGAGAGTCCAGAGGGGTGGTTGGGTTGGTGCCCCGTGAGCCCAGCTCACGTTGCATCGAGGCAGTTCTTCACAATTCCCCAGATAGGCTGAAATTGCTGAAATATTGGGGATTTTTCCTCAGCTGAGTGAGCTGATAAGCTATTTTTTGCTAAGATCTTCCCCTTTGAGACTGCACACTCATGGCAAGAGCTGCTTCCAAGTCGAGCTGTGTTGTTATAAGGAACTCTGCCATGGATTTCTGCCCTGTTTCTACACCCACTCTTGATCTACTTATCTAAAACACTTGGAGCAAGAAAAAATACAGCATGGGAAAGGGTTTGAACAGGGTACTGAAGGTGAGGCTTCCAGAGAGAACAGCCATAGTATGGCAGAGAGGGGAGAAAGTTAATTTGCTTTAGGCACAAGAGACAAATGCATCAGGACAGCAGGGGTATGTAAAAGTACCTCTCATGCATTGCAGGCTGGTTAGGAAACTTCTTGCACTCTATTTGATAGAACTTAGTGCAAAATCAGGAGTTATTTATGAACTAGGAATAGTGGTGATATTTCAGAATGGTAGCAAATGAGTGATGGAGTGGTGGTTCTGCTGATAGTGTTTTCTTGCCCTAAAAGTTATGGCCTCCCCATATTCCCTCCCATAATAGTCTTTGGCAATGCCTCCGTGGATTATTTCACAAGGAAGCAAAGCAATATCCGAGCAACATTCTATTGGAGTGGGCACGTCTCTGTCTTGTGGAAAGAGCTTTATTCCATGCTAAATGGGATTATATGGAAATTTGGGGACTCACTTTAATCTGATGATCTGATTTAAACCCTTCTGTTCACTCTGCTGACGATGTGATTCTGGTCTGTGGAAGTCTGGTGGACTTCCTAGCACAACTCTAATTTGGATATAGAGACGTGCAGGAGGGCAGATGAAGAGCACACAAATGCAGCCATTTCTGATAGCAAATCTGAGTGAGGTGGGGACTCTATTGCTGCAGGCTGGCAAAGGCATGGAATGGCCTCCTGGCACCCCTCTCCATGTGTGAGAGGTTAAAGCCAAGCAAAAGCCCATCAGATGTCTGCAGCAGAGCTCACTGGTGGCCAGGAAAAGGACTGGCCACACTCCACGTGGTGCTGAGCTTTGCTTTGAGCCCAGGGCATCCTCCTCTCATGTACCATGGGCTGCTCTCTCAGTCCCTCTGTCTTTGCCTCTCCAGGGAGCTCCAGGAAGGATGGGTGCTCAAGGGGACCCAGGCTTAAAGGGATACCAGGTAAGGGTTTCGTTTTCATCTCCCAGGTTTTATCTGTTCCTAAATGCAACAAAACTGCCACTCCAGCATGCAGATTGTTCTTAAACCGTGATTTATTTCTGACCTTGAGTTTAGTTCTTTGTCAGGTCTCCACTTGCACCACCTGCATTTGGTTCATCTCTGCCCATGTGACCCACATGTCCCCCCAAAGCTGGCTTGCACCACCCAGGGCTTGTGAGATCTGGCAGGGAACCAGGGAGGCCTTTCAGCCCCACAGCTCTTTTCTGCTCCTCACATGCTGTCTGCTCTCCACAGGGACATGCAGGACCACCGGGACCAATTGGACCACCAGGGCCAAAGGGGGAAAAGGTAAGTTCAGGGGGTTTGGCCATCTCATTTCCCCTTGGATGAGACAGTTGTCCCACTGCTGTAACTCCCATGCATCTGCACTCTCCCCACCCTGTGGCAGAGGGGCCTCCTCGACCACACAGCCACTTACAAACCCCCTCAAAGCTGCAGCCTTGCCTCTGCCAGTCAGTGCCAGGACAGCAGTGCCACCAGCAGCGCTGCCCAGACACCACGTGCCCTTGTGCCAGCAGCTGAGCCCTGAGGATGTGCTTTTCCTGCATCCACAGGAATTCAGCTCAACCCCAAGCCAAAAGAAATCAGACACAAAGCTTTCTGTGATCAGAACAACTCCCTGCACAAACGAGCTGATCTTCAGCTGCTGCCATGGCCCTTGCTCCATGTTCCTTGTGCCCCACCTTTGGACAGCCCCCTGGCTGCAGCTGCCCTGACTCAGAGCCCTCTTTCCACGGTGGCTTTTCCCCGGTGTTTTCCCCCTTTTGCTGAGTCAGCACAGCCATAACCAGTTCAGGCTGGAGCAGTGACTCACGCTTTAATGGTTTCCTGTCGGCTGCTCGGCGCTCCCAGGGCTGATGGTGTCCTTCACATGCCTTCTGCAGCCATGCTCCCTCCCTCCTGAGACCTCTGCAGAAGGCTCTGGGGAGAGCTCATTGTGAGCTTCCAGTGCTTAAAAAGGGCTACCTAAAAGAGGGAAGCAGCTTCCTACAACAGACAGTGATAGGACAAGGGGGGATGCTTTTAAAACAAAACTGTAAGGGTTTTGGTTAGGTGTCAGGAAGTTCTCTACTCAGAGGGTGGTATAGCACTGGCACAGGTCTGGGCTGCCCTGTCCCTGGAAGGGTCCAAGGCAGGTTGGATGGGGCTTGGAGCAGCCTGGTCTGGTGGAAGGTGCTCCTGTTCATGCCAAGGAGTGGAACAAGATGGGCTTTAAGGTCCCTTTCAACCCAAACCGTTCTGTGATTCTCCTTTGGTGTGGGAAGGGAAGTGATGGTGGTGGGGACTGGTCAGTTGTGAGGTCCCCATGAAGAGGAGAGATGCATGAACTCTTCCTGCTCATTTTCTACTCCCCATCACCAAGAGAGCATTCAGCTTTGCCTCTGCACACAGGTGGCAGGGCAGCTGTAGTGCAGACAGGAGTTCCATTGCTTATCAAATGAGTTTTTAAGGACTTGCCCTTGCTGGGGCTTTGAATGGATCCCTTCAGCTCAGGCTCCTGGTGTCAGGATACCCTTTTCACACCATGCTCTGCCTGGAGGTTCCCTGTGCACCCAGGAATCACTGGGGCAGGGCAAGCTATTGTGTTCCACTAAGACATTAACACAACTCAGAAATTTTGCTTTGGGAGTGAACAATGGTCATTGTGCTTCTTCTCTCATTTCCTGCTGCTGAAGCACATCCATGGAGGAACAGCTGGTGAAGTTCCTGCTGCTCCCTATCTCCATTGCTGTCTTGCTGAACTTCCTGGCAAGTGATAGACAAGCAGAACCAGCCCAGGATGATGTGAGAGCTCATGACCAGGCACATTGTCTGCTCAGAACCTGCCCCAGAGGTTTCTTACAATTCCACTGTTGAATCTTGAGCATCTTGAGCAAAAAGTTGTGAGTCATGACTAGCAAAAGCAAGGTCAGCCATTGACCCTGCAGCCACTGAGATGTGCAGATATGTGTGTCTATTGCTTAGATTGCAGCTGTAGTTTTATTTGAAAACATTTAAAGTTGCCATCTTGAAAGTTCCTGTAATTTTAGTAGGAAAGGATCCCCAAATTATTCATCTGAAGCACTCAGTGGAGCATTTTGCCCTTCACCAACAAGATGTTGCTCTGCAAAAGGACACTAGAAGAGCACTCCCTGAGTGGATCTGGTGTCAAAAGAGCACAGCAGTGCTTGAAAAATTTATTCTACATGCAAATATCCAAGCTGATGAAGCCATCAAAGCATCCCATGCACCCTGCTAAGAGCAGCCAGCTCTGTTAATGACCACTGACAGCTGGATCTCTTCACTCATATTCTCCTGGAAGGCCAGTGGCTCTGCTGACACCTTGCTGGGAGCAGAAGGAGATGCTGAAGCAGGAGTGCACAAAATCATGTACTGAGCCTCCAGCACCGCTTCCTGCAGCATCCAGGTGCTCCACAAAATCTTGCATCTAAGTTTTCCTATCCACCCTCCCTCATATCCTAAGAATTGCCTGGATCCCAGCCTAAAGACAGACAGATTCCTTCCCTCCAGACATCTGTAACCTCTCACGAGCCTGTGAACACAAAAATGGAAGCCTGGAAGTGAGAAATAAAGAGAAAATGGAAATGGGACCATGAGTACTCTGGGAGCTTTAAGTAACATGGTAAATGGAGCCGTGCTGAAGGAGGAGGATATAATGGTGGGGAAGGTCTTCCCTTTTTCAGAGAAGAAAGTGGTCTGGTGAGAGGCACTGCTGTGGAATCCTGCTCCCTTGTGCCATCCCAGCCAGCTACTCCGCCACAATTCATACATTTGCAGCTCCTCAAAGAGGCCTTGCGCAGAGCAGACGCCTGCTCTTGGCAGCTGCTTAAAGCAGTCCAGATGGGATCCTTTTAAAAATTACAAACTGGTGTATCTCACTTTGGGACAGGAGCCAACAACAACAAGCCTTCCCTTCTTCTCCATGCATTTTCCATTTGTATCCTAACATGTTTACTTTGCTGCCCTTTACTCTAACTTTTTTTCACTGCAACTTTCCGAAGAATTAGCGCAGACCTTTCATCTCTCTCTCAAGCAGCTGAGGCACCAGGAAGCTCTGGAAGAGCTCGGTTTCACAGTCCTAGAGCTGACCAGGCTGCAGGATTTTCTCAGGCAGGAGACAGAGAACAAGGTGGGGGATTAGCCTCAAGAGGAAACAAAGCCACAATGGGGAGAAAGTCTATGAGTCTTGATGCTCTTCAGAGGTCCCAAGAATTAGGAGCTTTCTCTGGGTCCATCACACTCAGCTCCCAAATGGCAAAGGTGTGCACATCCTGCTTGGGAAGAGGCAACCAGTGCCAAGACTTCTGCATAGTAACACACACACTGGGATGATTTTTTTTCCCCTGAGAGTTGAGAAATGGTGGTTTTGTTTCCCTTCTAGTCAACATTCCTTAGATAGTGGTTAGAAAGCAAACCAGTTGCCAGGTATTTTGCTGCTGGCTTCCGGCAGCAAGTTCAGTAGCGCTGGAAACCGTCAGCAGAGCCTGTGAGGGTTTGCTTCCCCCCTCTCTTCTCTGCCACCCAAGTTTCTCTCAGAGGCAGGCAGGCTCACCAAGAAATTTCCCAAGTGTCCTTACTATCAGCAGCTGCAACTCCAACAGGAGAGTAGCCCAGAGAGAATGTCAAAGAGAAGTGTAAATACACCAGAAGGGGCTGGTGCCGCCACTGAGAATTACACAAGTCTGTGAAAAACTTGGCTCTGCAATCTTTGGAGATTTGGATGTTTGAGGCTTCTTGGAGCACCCAAGCACCTCCAGTACAGCAGCTCCACTGTGCCAGAACCCCCCAAACTGCATCAAAGGAGCTCTGAGACCCGTTCATCCTAAGGAGCCAAAGTGCCAGAGACTGCTATGGAGTAGTCAAAAAGTGGAGGAGCTGGAATGTAGCATTTTTCCATGGGGAGCAGAGAAACAGCCATCTCCAAGCTAGACTCCAGAGAAAACAGGACATTGTGACCCTGAGTGACTTTCACAACAGAGTTTAAAAGGATAGTGTCTCTGTTAAGTCTTAAGGGATCACTCTGTGGATGTTTTGGAGAGACCTCAGTCATAAATAAGCCGGGTGATGTTATCCACCAGCCAAACCCTGAGCTCTGAGCCCGTGCTGTGGAGCATCCCAGCAAGGAGAGGAGTGTGCAAGAGGCTGTCTCACCTGGCTGATTGTAAAACAAGCCCACAATGGTGGCACACAACCAAGGAGCCCATCCAGACCACCCGTGCTCCCACGACAGCCCAGACAACACTCAACGAGGGCGGGGAAATGCTTGATTAAAGAGTTTGGTTGAACTGTCAGCAATAAAATTCAGAGGCAGAGAGCTATTTCCCATATTGTCGTAATTACATCCTGCTTGCTTAGTTTTAGGAATTGTTGAAAATAACCCTTTGCACCTGGTTACTTAAGTAGAAGATTTAGACCAGGCAAAAACAACCACCAGAAATCAGGAAAGCAATGTGAAGAGTCAGTGAAACAAACAACAAAAAAAATTGTTTAGTCTTTCCTTGGATAAAAAGGGAGTAAATTCAACAGAGGCTTTGACTTCCCGTGATATGGAAGGACTGGATTGGGTCTGTACAGAAGCATCTGCTCTAAAATCTGCTGTTTATATTAATACTAACATTTTATTCACAGGGACAACAAGGTGATGACGGGAAGGTAGAAGGCCCACAGGGACCACCTGGAGACAGAGTAAGATGTTAAATCCCTTCTCTAATCAATCCTGGAGTGATTTTTGTGGCTGGATTAGTTGGGTTGCTGCCTTGCTTGCAGGACAGGCACAAGCCATTGAGATATTGCAGATGACAGCTGGTTTACATCCACCTCAAGTCTTTGTTGTGCTCTCGTAGGGCCCCGTTGGTGACAGAGGTGACCGAGGGGAGCCTGGAGACACTGGTTATCCTGTGAGTCTTATTCCAAATGCATGATTCAAAAATGTTTGCCTTGGGGAAGTGTTCCCAGTCCACATCAGCACACACAATTGCCCAGCAGTCTCAGTTCCTAACCTGCTGTTGTCCCTGGTCAGCTGCTGCAATCACAGCCAAGGAACAATTCAGCTGTCTCTACCTAAAGCAGTAAAAGCATTGCTGAAGGCAAGAGAGTCAGCACCTCACCCTGCCCTGCACCTGCCTGAGTGAGGCTAAAAGAATGAGCAGGACCATTTTTTGCATGAGTGTCTGTGATTATCAAGGAGACATCCCAGCCAAGGTGTGTGCAAGAGAGTCCATGTCAGTACTGGGCAAATCTCAAGACTGATGTGCCCATGGCTTTAGATTCTTCCATGGGAAGATCTGTGAACTTTTAAGATTTGGAGACTTCCAAAATCTTTGCAAGATTTCTCTCAAAAGCAAAACCAGGGCTATGAATTATTCTGCTGTGCTCCTTATACCCTCTTTGCAGGACATTTTCAGCTGATTGGGGCTGATCTGCAAAGGCTCCATGAGTTAAGTATTATCTCCATTCAAAAGCACCTGGTCAGAGTGACCCATTAGAGTAATTCACAGAAAATTTTGAATTCATCAGAGTAGCAGTGATGCTGCCTTATTTTCTAGGACAGCTGTCTCCAACTCTTCACTTCCATTAGTGTTGTGTGTATTTTGGGATGCATTAGAACATCTTCCTTGCTGCTTAACTGGTAATGAGCAGTTCCTCTTTCCAAAGCACATCCACAGGAGCACAGGCACTATCCACATCACCATTCCTATATCAGCAGAATGCAGACACGTGTGTCTTCTTCCACCCCTTAAATCACATTACATTCATTTTTCTTTCTCTTTGCCACAAATGAACAAAGACATGTTATCTTTCTGCTTTTTATTTAAGGGTCAGGAAGGGCTTGATGGAGAAAGAGGAAAACCTGGGCAGCAAGGCTTACCGGTAAGAGATGCTGATTTCTTATAAGGTACCCAGTGCCCCAGGCTTAGGAAAAACAGGGAGGTGGGAAGGGCTGCAGTAGGAGTGTGTGGTGGGCTGTGAAATGTGAGCATTCCCATCAGCCAGGCCTATGGAATGGGCATTTTGAGCCACATTTGAGACTAAAAAATGGGTGACAAACCAGGGAGCACTCCCAGTGCCTGTTTCCAAAATCATCCTTTCTGAATGGTGGACCAGTGTAAATCCTAGGAAGGGTCTGCTTGGAAATGATCCATTTGATGTGCTGCTGGTCCAGTGTGAGGTGAGACCATATTATTCTACTTGCAAGTTGTTTCCCCTCAAACTAGTGAAAGACTTTGTGAAAGGCTAAATTAAATTCAAACTCAAGGGAAGGACTTTTTTATTCCCTTGCTATATACAGTAGCATCTGATCTTTACATGTGACTATTGCAACTGAGAGTGCAGCAGCACATTAAATGTAGTTCGTATTGGGAAATAAAGTTGAATCAATTCCCACTCTTTGTAAGGATGCTGAGATGAACAACAGATTCTATTTTGGGATTAAAATGGTAGTTCTGTTATATGGCCCAGAAATTATTAGAGCTGCTGCATTCCCCAGTGGATGGTAGTTTATTTGGGGGTTGGTAGCCCCTCAGATGATTCAGATGGAAGCAGGAACTTTGGATTGTCTTAAGGTCCATTAGAAAAGTGGCTCAAAAACAAGCTGAAAAAGGAGAGCTCTGCAGGGAGTCCTTTTATTTGCTGTTAGT
Source organism: Cettia cetti (assembly GCA_013401135.1). Lineage (NCBI taxonomy): Eukaryota > Metazoa > Chordata > Aves > Passeriformes > Sylviidae > Cettia > Cettia cetti. Next base: position 35,042 of record VZUI01050334.1, read on the forward strand.
CCAGAAATTGCCACTGACACAAATACAGACCAAAAAACCCAACCTGCCTGGCCAGGAGAAAAGGCTGAGATGGGTGTGATGGGGAGAGACCAGCCAGAGGGCAGTGAAATACCCTCTCTGCTTTACTCCATAGGCAGTTTTCTAACACCTGACCCCCAGGTGAAACCAAGGCAAGGACTGCAGTGTGCAAAAGGGAGGTGGCACCAGCAGCCACTGTGTAAACTGCTCGTTCTGCACACAGTTTCTGCACACAGGCTCCTTCCTGCCCACTTCCCAGCACTGCTCTCCATCTGGAATTTGGTGAATGATTTCCACAAATGAAGGCACCACCCAAGTGAGGGGCAGAGTTGCTTCTTCTCCAGTTGACACCCTGTTAAATGCTCTCTGGAGACAGCTCCATGCTCCTTTTTCCCCAGGGCCCTGTCTGAGGACAGACAGTTTCCCTGAATTGTTTCCATACAGTCAGCGTTATTAGGGCACAAAAAAATGCTGTTCTTTGTACTTCATGCAAGATACTGCCAGAAGAGAATTTTAAGCAGATTTTTCTTGTTTATGTTTTGTAGGGGGATCCTGGATCACCAGGCAAGCCAGGAGCAAAGGGATCCAAAGGTGATGTGGTAGGTTTCAGCAGGGTGGATTTACAGTTTAAAGAAAATCTCTAATTAAGAGGACTCTCATGGGTTTGCCCAGCATGTGGGATTTTAGTCTGTGGTCTATGCCTTGAAAGGCTGTGGAGATCCTTGTGGGAGGGTTGTAAACTTTTGGGTGTCCAAGCCCAGTGGTCTGTTGGCTTTGTGGAACTGGAGAAGATCAAGACAATTCCAGCTCCAGCATGATGGGTGACTCTTGGGCAGGTGTTTAGTCCCTGCCACGGGTTGTGTCTCTTTCCCATGCCCTGTTTGTGCTGTCTCCAGCCACAGCTGGCTCGTGCATCCCCAAGGAGGGCTGAGCCAAGCAAGAGTCTCTCCCTTTCCTTTGAACCATAAACTTTTCTGGCTTGAAACCTTCTGGATTTTGGAGCCCATTTATCCATGGAGTTGTTTCTTGGAACAATCCCTCTAACTTCTTGTCCTTATTGAGCCAGAAAACCCAGGACACTTCAGGGTTCATTGGGGCACTTCATACCTACTCCTACCTCCACATCTGGCTGTAATGACAGCTTGCTAATTTCTCTCACAGACCAGGGGCTTTATTTGCTAAAACATAAGTATGTGACCTCAATACTCAGCAAATTCCTGCTCTCTCTTGGCAGATGTCAGGGTTTTAAATCTGACCCTGCTGGGGGTAATGCCAGAAGATAGTTTTAGGTCTTCTTGGCAAGAAGTGTGCCAGGTGATAAGATAAATTCTGCCCATCAATGGAGAATGTGGAACTGCCTTTGGGTCTAATGAATAGCAGGGGAAGCATCCCCAGGAATATTTCTTTCATATACCTGGCCAGCCTGGTCCTCTGCAGATGGGGAAACAATGCACAGAAAATGAGTTCTTCAATTTAAAAGTGCTTTAGTACATGACCTCACTAAGAGAGCCCTAGTGAAGGTGATGAGGCTGAGTTTTCCATGCATTCTGCACAAATTAATCCTTTTTACAGCTAATAAACTTCAGGAGTATTTCTTTTCTACCTTTATTCACAAAGCAGCATTGCAAATTTCAGACAGAAGACACCCTTTTAAATTTCCATTAGCTTTCCAAAATGGAGTTAATTCTCACAGAGAAGCCCCCACTGAACACCCTCAGAGGAGTCACTGGGTCCTGGGTTTGCTGTCAATGAACTGATGGAGGACTCAGGTTTTTAGCATCTTGTTCTAATGTTTGCCAGTATACCAAGTCCTCCCTCGAGTTCATCCTGCTTTATTTGTCCTCATCTGCTCTGTATTAGGAAAAATGCAGGTCCTTGCCTTCTAGCTATTCATTCCTGCCCTAGAACTCTCAAGACATACGAAGACTCACTTGTAATAAAACCAAATAGCAGTTCATTCCCCAGCACTGGAGCAACTGACTTTATAAATCTCCCTTTTATAAAACTCTTTCCAGTCATTATCCAGAAGCACACCCTGAAGTCACAGTCCCAAGTGGAGCTGTGCTAGAGCTGCTGCAATTTTCGATCTTTCTTTTTTTCACTTGCAGGGTCAAAAAGGAAAGCAAGGAGCACGGGGCAGTGCAGGGAGCAGAGGCTCACCGGTAGGTGAAAATTCAGTTTTCTGCCCCAGGAAATGCTGTCTGGGAGCTCTTCTCTAATACCTTTGTGATTTTAGGGCATCCTTGGGCTGCCAGGTCCTCGAGGAGTGGTGGGAAGGCAGGGTCAAGAGGGTGCCCCTGGAGTGGATGGAGTGCCTGGGAAGGATGGCATGCCTGGGATGCTGGTAAGCTTCAGCCTTGTGGCATCAACAGCAAACACAGCACTGGGGCTGGAAAAGGTGGCACAGGACAGATTATGTGATCCAGCTATGGATATTCCAGTTTACATGTACCCAGAGTGGATCTTCTTCACACATCACCTGCACGTAGAGGCAGCAGCTGCCTTTGCATGACCAGATCTGTAAATAAAGTGGGGTTTGTAGCCTGACAGACGCTCACATGCACAGAACTCTGTCCACATCTGCAAACCCACCCCTGCAAACCTATCCCCCTCTGGCAGAATCCCACCATTCCCTGCCCCCCAGAAGCTGTGCAGAAGGAGAAAGGGCTTTGTCTCATAAACTTTGTGTGTTCCTTTTCTAGGGAGAGCAGGGTGATGATGGGGAAGAAGGTGTGACCGGGATGTCAGGCAAGAGAGGGAACCCCGGCGTGCCAGGACTCCCAGGGGCCCAGGGACCACCAGGATTCAAGGTGAGGTTCTGACAACTTAAAATGCTTCTGTGAGTGATCCAGTCTGTGAGCCTGATGCCTCTGAGCTTGAACTCTCCAAGGTCTAATATAGTCTCAGTTACTGCTGCCACCTTTCACTTAGCGAGGGGCTCTGCAGATCTTTCTCCTCATCCATCCCTCCATCCATTTTCCTGATGTACACAGCAGCTGAATGTCCCAGACACCTTTCCTCCTTTACCAAAGGAGCTCAGGAGCCTGCAGACACACACTAAAAACACTTGATTCTTCTACCATTAGAAACCTGGCTAGAAGAAACATGGGGAAGTTGCAGAGGAACTGCTACAGCCTGCCTGTAGGATGTCCAGGATGGACAACTCCATGGGAGATGCAGGTGTTCTAGCTGCTCTGCAGGACCTGAACTGCTGGAGGGAAATTTGTGCTGCTTGGTTTTTAGCATATTTACTGGATTAGAATGTCTGGAGCCTGTATGGGCTTGGACATCACACTGAGTGGAAGCAGGGACAAGCTGCTTTTGTGACCTTGGGGTTTCTTCCTGGTCCTTGCCCTGATCCAGGCTCACCACAGGATCTATACTGGACCCACAGCAATTCAGTCGTTTGCAGAAAGACTCTGTAAATAGGAAGACTCCAGCTGGGTTTGGAGAGGCTCTGGGATCTGATTTAAATTAGGGCTCCATAGCACATCGCCCTTGATCTGTCACTTGCTGCCCTCCAGCTGCCTTGGGCAGTACAACAGGAGGTGGCTGACAGACTCTGCGTCCTTGTCACACACTCACACCCTGCCTCCAGGGGAATTCGTTGCCCCTTTTCTGGCTGTGCCACCATCCTGGGCTCTCCCTGCCTCTGCTGCTCTCCCCCAGTCTGCCCCAGATTGAGGAGCTGGAGCTCGTGGAGCTCCTGGCCCTTGGCAAGGGAAGAGCCAAGTGTGGTGCTGGGTGGCAGAAGGCCCTCTCTGGATTGGAGTTAACCCAGGGAGAAATGTTGGCTTTGCAGCCTCTGGAGTGAAGTCCTGCTCTTGGCATGCCTTCAGCATTTTCCATGAATTAATCATCCATTGCCAGCCTGCAGGGGAAGAGATTATGGGAAACTGCAGGGCAGGACGAAGAATGTAGGAAGTGCAGAGAAGACATTTGATCCCCTTTCTCCCCCTGCCCCCGTGCAGGTGGGACAGCTCTGCTGAGGCTCTGCTCTGTGGGCAGCCCAGGAGGGGACACAGCCATGCCCACCTTGGTCTCACCCTGTGCCTCCTGAACACCCTGCCTGAGCAGACCTGGGGCATCCCCTGATGGAACCACGTTCCTCATCCCAATGAGCTTTCTTTTCCAGCCTTCCATCTATGGCCATTCCAGCTGAGTGCCGTTATATTTAGCTCCTGTCCTTTGGAATTACTTGAATTCTGTTATTTTTAGGGTGAAAGAGGATTGCCTGGACAGACTGGCCAAACAGGGAAGCGAGGATCACCGGGAGGAACAGGCTTTCCAGGGAGCCCTGGGGAGCCAGGAGCCAAAGGACAGCCGGTGAGTGGTGGTGCTGATCAGAGCTGCCTCCAGGCTCCTCCTGCAGGAGAGGGTGAGGATCCACAGCCTCAAACAGCAGGGGGATCCCTGGGAGGCTCTTTCCAGGAGAGCCCATGTCCAGTTTGAGCATGATGCTGGGAGAGAGCTTAGGACTGATAAGAAACAAGGCACAGAACAAACCCAAACTACCTCAACTGAAATTCACTTGTTTGGCTGTTTTAAACTGTGATAACAGCTTTCAAGCTGGAAGGCAGTAAGCAACACCACCATACATCATTTTGTTACTGATCACAGAGCAATCTCACAGATTATTCTGTCTCTGTGACACAAGTGACAAATTCCTTTGCCCTATATTGTCACTGCTTGATTTGCTGCAGGACTAGTGACCATGTCCCTTTGGCTGAGATGACTTCATGACATTTAAACCCTTCTGACTTTCCGTGTGCTTTTGCCTGAAATTCCTCTAGAAAGAAGGCTTGGTTGATTCTCCTAATGCAGGAAAGACCTTAGCCCCCTGTTAGTAGCAAAATTCTTTTCCAGGACCAAAAAATGGGCAGTTAAATCAATTTGTATCCTTGGAAAGTTTCTTATGTTCCACTGAGTCCAACCAAGCCCTTTCTTGCCAAGAAGTTTCTCACTGTCATGGCCTTTTTCAAGGGAAAACTTCCTAACAGTGAGGTTTCCAGGCTGATGCTGGAATGACTGTGCAGTAAAGGGGGTGGAAGCTCCATCATTTGGGTCATTCACAACTGAGTGAACAAGCCTTTGCAATACACCCCAAAAAGCACAGTCAGAATGGGTGAGACAGTCCTGCCAAAAGGCCAAACAAACCTTATCTGTCTCTGATGTTCCTAACACTGGAGAAGAATCATCTGGTGAAGGTTTCTGACCCCTTTTGTTTTCTTAAACATTGAATCATCATGAATTTTGACATCTGAGAAGCCCAAAAATATCAAAGGATGACCATTTCAAACATGGTGAAAGGAGGATGTTTACATAAGGACACGCTACCCAGAGTGGGGTTTTTATTCTCAGAGTACATGCTATGTGCTGATTCAAGCTTGATGATCTTTCAACTATTTTATTATTCTTTTTCTTACGAAATTGAGGAACAATCCCCGCAGAGTAGAATAGGAAAAGAATTTGAGGAGATGTGTGGTTATCCTGGGTTTGAGTGGGAGGTTATGTTGTAGGAATATGCACTTTTTTAACAGCTTGAATGAGCATAGTTTAAAATTACAGTTTGAATTAGTAGGCCAGTCCATTTTGTATCAGAAATAAAAGAGGAGCTTGTTTTAAAGAACTTTGAGGCTGTTATTTTGCAGCAAGAATTCCAAGATCAATCTCAGAGTAGGTGTTCTGCATCCTGCTTCTGCTGGGCCAAGCCAGAGAAGCATCTGCTAGGAGTAGTGTAGGTTTGCCTCCCATTTTGGGGGAGAAAAGGTGGCATTGGTGAGATCTAAGGGATCAAGGGAGTTGCTTCTAGCCTAATGTTTGTGTAGTTCCTCCTCCAGGTTTTTCTCATTCTTCTTTCTTACCAGTCCTGCTTAGACTGAGGGGTGCTCACAGATTTCTCTTTCTCTGGAGCTGCTGAACTCTTGGTGCATCTCTGAGTGACATCTCCAGCCATCAGTGTGAATTTACTGTTGTCCTTTGTTCTTGTATTTGTCTTGGCTGTCGCCTGCAGGGAGATTTCGGCGAGGCAGGATTTCCAGGGATTGCAGGACTCTTTGGGCCAAAGGTAAGAGGCTGCTGGTGACCAGTTGGATTTTTGGTCTCACTTTGCTGGGGACAGGTAATGCCACACTTGTTGCATTGCTAGCAGCTCTGCAGAAACTCTGGAAATTGAATTTTGATCCCAACTTTCTTTAGTTTATGAATCTTCATTTGTTAGGTGCTTACATATGCTTTGTTGGAGGAAAAGGGCTGTCCTAGAGATTCTGTGGCTGTTTTCCCCCTTTCTGACATCTCTATCTCCAGCATCAACCTGCACCTGATGTGCATCCCTAACACTGACAGCCTTGACTTGAAATTTAGACTCATTTTATCAGCATATAATTTCCCTGGTGAAGAGGAAACTGTTTGTTTTCTGTCAAAAGTAAGAGCCTTGCAAAACAGGAGTGGGAAAAGAATTTACAACAAATTGGATCTTCCCAGTCCCATAGACAAGAGGCAGCACTTCTGCTCCTTAAAGCAGAGCTCCAGGCAAGGGCATAAACACAGGATTTGGTTATTTAGTGGACCTCACATCTCACTTTTTGCTCGCAGGGCCCCCCAGGAGACCTTGGCTTCAAAGGCATTCAGGGACCACGTGGGCCACCAGGTCTCATGGTGAGTGGTTTTCCAGTTGGTGGGTTTGGGTTTGGGAGGATTTTCTTCCTTCAGCCCCTTTTCTGTGAGGCTCCAGGGGCTGTGAGGAGCACAGTGCCCAAGGCCATGGCACCACCTCTGAGCCCCACAGCTGCAGTGACCACATCTGCAGGGGGCTTGGAGACAGCCACACTGCACGGAGCAGTCCAGCTGCACTGAAATCTTTCTATTGATGGAATTTCTGAGGTTTAACAAGGCTCATGACAGCCATACTGTGAGGACCCATCTCTTTGGACCTGCAGTTTGAATTAATTTTTTTTTTTATTCCAGCTACAAATACCATCACCAAGTTGCTGAAAAGCAGCAAAAGTTCAGTTTCTTCACTGAGTCTGCCCTAGTGAAAAAGGACTGTCAGGTCCCTCGTGATGGTTCACACATCTTTTCTTTTCTAGGGAAAAGAAGGAATTATTGGTCCTCAGGGCATTCAGGGTCCCACAGGAAGCCCTGTAAGTATCCACACTTCTTTCTTGCCTGTATTTTTTAGAAGAGTTTAAATGTATGAGATCCAAGATGTTTGAGGCCAGCACAAGTAACCCCCAAATCCTGCTGTAATCAGGAAAACAAAATGGGTGTTAATATCAGCAGCTTCAGGAAAGTGCAGGCTTAGTCTCTGGCTGCACAGACAGCTGCTGGGAGATTATTAGCTGAAAAGTGAGGAGCAGCAATACAGAAGTGCAAGGTTTTCAATAGACTGGAAGACAAGAATGTTATTGCAGATTTTTGAAAGCCAGAATTTCCAAAGAACTTGGCCTGGGGGGAGCAGGGGGGAACACAAATAAATTTTTTTAAATGTATATGTTAAACTGGGAACCATTTGATATTGGGAAGTGTTGAAAATCCCTGCCTGCCCTATAATGCCAAAGGTCCTGAACACAGATGAAAGATCAGGTCAGCACTTTGTGACAACACAAGCATGGCACTACTCAGAGCTTGCTCCAGAGGCTGCTACTGGCAGAGATAAAAACCAGGGAGATGAACTCAGACATTGCCAAAACAGCCAGTAATGGCATTTTTTTGCTTTGGGATGGGGAGGCTAATATGACAGCCTGAGCTGGTGAGTTTGAGATGCACTTGAGTCTTTGCAAGGAGCTTCTGGGGGGCAGCACCCAGCAGGGCAGCCTGTGGATGGTCAGTGACAGCCACCTCTGTGCTTTGCAGGGGCCCAAGGGAGACAAAGGCAGCCGTGGGGAGATGGTAAGTGCTGGTCCCACCCCACGTGTCCCCAAGAGGGGCCCTGACTTTGAACAATGGAGAGTCACTCTGGGCTCTGCTGTGACCACAAGGGTACATCAGGCTCCCATGAGGGCAAGACACTGATTACAGATGTGTACACACATCCAACACCACTCTGCTGGTAAAATTTCCATGTCCTTAACCCAGCAACGCTTCACCATGTTGCCCACAACTGTGGCATCTCCAGAACAGCACCCAGCCCTTGGCACAGGCGCCTTGGGAACAGCACATGGGTGTACAGGGAGATTTTGGGTCAGTAATGAGCATTTTCTGACAGCTTCTGCACAATTTTTTTTTCCCCTGCAGGGTCTTCAAGGTCCAAGGGTAAGTATCTGACATCCCTTTTTCTGACTGATATCTTGTATTTAAATAAAACAGTTGCTTTTAGCAAGTGTAAAGCTGCAGGGTGGGTAATTGCACACATGGAATGAGATGAGTTCTTGGGGACACAGCATTAGAGACAGTTGAGGAGCTGAAAGGGCTGGAAACAAGGGATGCAGCAGATGTAGACAGATGTACCCAGAGCAGGGACAAAATGGGGCCACCTCCTGTCTTTTGAAAGTTTTGAGGGACAGGCTGCTGTGAGGTGTCAAAAATCCAGCTGGGAACAGATCCCTGCTGGTAAAAACTATGAGAAATGGAAATAAAACCTGGAGATATTTCACTAACTGATGCCTCTCTGTCTTTAGGGTCCTCCAGGCCCACGAGGACACCCTGGCCCTCCGGTACGTATGTGTGGGAAGAGTTGATGGTTGAAACGAGCTGAAATGATTGCTGTGATGCTCTGCAGAGGGGCTGTTCCCTCACTGGAAATTATGGCTTAGCCCCATTCCTCATATGCAAAACCATGCATGTGAATAGACCAGTGTTTCTCGTGCTTTAGTCCAAACCATCCCCAGGAGTTTTATAGAGACAGCATTGTTGCCTCTCTCACTTCTCTGCACTGAGGGGCTCCAGGGGAATGGGGGTTTCAAAAGGCCATGGCTGAACATCTGCAGCAGTGACTGACCAGCTTCCTGGCTGATGCCCCTTTTTCCCTCTGATTTCCAGGGACCACTAGGAGTTCCAGCCTCATTTGTAAGTTGCCATTCTCTGTATGTTTGTTAATGGTGATAACAAGTCCTGCAGAGCCAAGGTGCTGCTGAGACCCTGAAGACACACTCAGGTCCAGCAGGAGATGCTCTGTTAGCTTGAACTGCAGCCTTAGATCTTAGATCAACTTCTGACAATCTCAGTTTCCATCTTTTTCACACCACACCAGCAACAGGATGGCTTTGGGGCAGCTTTCCAGACACTGTTCGACTCCAACACCGCGCTCAAGAGAGAGGTACGAGGGTATTTTTTAACTCCCTGGTCTTTGCTTGAGCTGAAGATTGGGAATGGTCTTATCAATGCTTTCTGTGTGTAGAAAGTTTATACAAAGCCCTGATTTGTCACTGTTCTAGTGGAATATCTGGATTTATGCAGGCAAAGGTCCAATTAAAGGATATAGTTCTGTTGTGTCACAGATTTGTGAAGCTTCAAACCTCCTGACTTTGCCATTGTGGCTTTGCCAGCATTTCAGTGATGTCCTGTTTGGGACAACACAAGGCCTGGGGCTCACGGGCCCCAAGCCAACACAGCCTGTCTTTGACCACTGATTTTTTTCTGAAAATGATGCAGAAACTCTTGTAGTTACAGCACCCAGTGCTCCCAAGGCACCCTTGACTTGCCTTTTTTCTCTCCAGGGTTACCAACATCCAGACCTTCTCATGCTGGACCATGGAGGGGAGATCTTCAAGACTCTACACTACCTCAGCAACCTCATTCAGAGCATCAAAAGACCCCTGGGAACCAAGGAAAACCCTGCACGCATCTGCCGGGACCTCATGAACTGTGAACAGAAGATGACTGATGGTAAGAAGCCCCAAATGTGCTGCCTCCTCCACAGGGCTGTTTACATGGTGTCCTTCCCTGGGACCAGTCACCAAGGAACCAAAACTCTCCTTTTGTCACTTGCAGAAGAGGTTAAGTGTCCTTGTTGATCCCCAAATGCTCCATTTCCTCAGGTACCTACTGGATTGACCCAAACCTTGGCTGTTCCTCAGACACTATACAGGTCATCTGTAACTTCACCAACGGTGGCCAGACGTGTCTCAGCCCTGTCACTGTCTCCAAGGTAGGCACAGCTCAGCCCCAGAGCAGCATTTCCCACTCTGCTGTTGTCAAATATTTACACCGTGTGTGTTGTGCCAGGACAGGGGGCAGTGACCACAAGGACACAGGCTGGGGGAGCATGAGTGCAACTGTAGCACTCAGAACCGCTCTCAGGAGTTAAAAAATGCACCTCAGGTTGTTACTGCCTCTTGTCAAGACAAAGCCAAGTGTTCCAGTGATGTTTAATGAGCCCACAGCTTTAACGTGACCAGTAATTTCACAAACCTGCTGCTCCCAAATCCTTTATTGACTTAACTTATGTTTGGGTCACTCTCACATTTTGTTTTCTGCCACCTGGAGAAGTGAGATCAGCTTAAATACACAAGTTTCCAGTGAAGTTATTGCTATGGGATTTTTGTTGAGGAAGTACCTGTACTAAAAATACAAACATCAATATCTGGGCTTGTTTGCAGATGAACTGGAACCCACTTTGCAAATTGTATTGAATTTGAAGTTTACATTCTTTTCCACCTACTTAAGGACCTTCCAGTTTGTTCTGCAAAGCAAAGGACCTGCTGTGTCCCTATGAAAACCTTCCAAAATGACTTGGCATCTGGCCCTCACGCACATATTCACAGCAGATCCAGCTCTGGACACCTCTGGAAGCAGAGGACAGGGACCCCCTTTGCTATCCCACCTTGCACTAACCCTGCTCCCTTCAGCCCCTCTGCAGGGTGCCCCCATGACCTCTCTGTCACCTTACAGCTGGATTTTGACATCGGGAGAGTCCAGATGAACTTCCTGCGACTGCTGAGCTCGGAGGTGGTGCAGCACATCACCATCCACTGCCTGAACACCTCTGTCTGGCGGGAGGGCTCCTCTGAGGAGCCCTCGGAAAAAGCCGTGCGCTTCAGGGCCTGGAACGGGCAGATGTTTGAAGCCAGTGGGCAGCTCAGGCCAGAAGTGGCAGCTGATGATTGCAAGGTATGTTCCTGTGAAAGAAGGAGGAAGAAGTAGAGAGAAATGCCAGAGCCCACTCTGGGGCTCAAATAACACCTATGCTGCTCATCCTGCAAGGGAGAAGGGTTGGGTTTATCTGTTCTCCACTAATTTTCCAGTCTAGGATAATATAGCAGCTCCTGTGAAGCAGATGGCCTTCAAACAGAAAGCAAAAGATGAAATTCTGAAAGTTCCCTGTGATGTATAGCAGCAGTGAAATGACAGAAGGGGGAATGGCTCCCCATGGGTGCTGACCCTGGCTCTTGTCTGGTGCCACACAGAGTCAGGAGGCACAGTGCTGCACTCAGGCTCACAGCAGTAGGAGTTTGTCTTGGTGGTACCACTCAAGCTCAGTTTTCATCAGCCTAATAAAGGGTTCCCCAAAAGGCTCTCTAAACCCACCCCAGCCCTGCTCAGCCCAAGGGCAGTGCCTTGTCTCACAGAGGGATTTTCAGGCTTACCCCTCACGGAACACATTCCTTTCCAGCAGGATTCCCCGCTGGTTCACAGCTGTCTCTGTGTCCCCCTCCCCACACAGATCAAGGACGGACGCTGGCATCGGACGCTCTTCTCGTTTCGGACACAGGACCCTCAGCAGCTGCCAATTGTCAACATCTACAACCTGCCCCCCTCGGAGCCAGGACAGCACTATCACCTCGAGGTCGGCCCTGTCTGCTTCCTTTGAACCAAGCCCTGGAACCCGGGCTCTGAGGCTCCAGTCCCACGGCTGGCCTGTCCTTCCAGGGGCTCTCCCCCTCTCTGCAGCGAGGACAGCTGCGCTGTGTCCTTTGGCTCAGCTCTTGCTCCAGCCTTTGGCTCAAGGTCTCCAGGAACCCATGATCTACTGAACTCAGCCAGTTGTTGAAAGGAGGAAGAACAAGGACGTGGGGGAAGCGGGCAGCAGTCAGGACGTGAGCAGTGAAAAGGGATCAGGGGACTGGATGTTGTGGTTCCACACACAAAGCTTTTTCCATGACCAAAGAAAACATTGAGAGAAACCTCAAGCGACTTGCAGCGTGTGGGTTTTTGTTCTTTTTCCCCCCCCCCACCCACCCATTTTTGTCTGGTTCCTGAGTTACCAAATGTTCTTTCCAGTGAAAAAAAAATAATTAAAAAAAAATAGAGCTTCCCTCTCAGAGCTTGTCACCTTCTGGACAGCCACGTGCTGCATCAGGTCTCCCAGGCGGAGCTGCAAGTTGAATCTGGCTGCTCTGTGTACAGGAAGCATTTTGATGTGCAATATTAGAAGAAACAAAATATATATATTATATTATTTAAAGCAAAAAGAAAAAGGAAAAAAAAAAGAAAAAAAAGCCAAGTTCCTCCTTCCATGAGTTTAATCAACACTCCCTCTCAACGTGTGGTGTTGGAGTAGGAGAGAGTCATGAAGCAAAGAAGGGGGAATGGAAAGACGAGAGGGGAAGAGATTGGTGCTAAAATAGAGAGAGGGAATGGGCTCATCTGATTTGTTTCTACCTCTCACTGTGAAATCTCTGGTGCTCTTAAAAAAGTGTGTTATTTTATATATATGATTTTATTTAAGGTTGTGAAGGTGCTACAATGTCTTGCCACAGACCCAAAAAAAAAAAAACAACCAACCCCATAGAATCATCTCTCTGGGAAGAGAGGAGATTATGTTCTACAGCTAAATCAGAGAAACAGCCACCTTAAAAGGAATCCTTCAGTGGCCATGGGTGTCAATTACACAACACACCACAGCCAACATCACTTACGGGATAATTTACAAGCAATTTCGCTTTTTTTGTTTTTTCGTTCATCAGCACTTCACTGCTTTGGGAGGGGAGTGAGGGACACAGCTCATCCAGAAGTGTTGAGCCTCAGAGAGCTCTTTGGAGTTGGCTGAGTTGGGCTGTACTGAGTTGCCCACACAACTCCCTGGACTAAGCTCACATTTAAACCCAGCTCTGCAACTCTTCCCTCGACCCCTCTGTCAAGACTGACATGATGGTACCTTGTTTCAGAACCCAGCCGAGCTTGGAAGGGTTTTGTTTTGTTAAGTTTTGTAGAAATTTAGTCTCTATATGTAAATTTGGAGGATTTTTTTTTTTTAAAGAGGATAATTATGGTAATCTTTAATTCTATATAAGGAATAATATTGATGTAATCAGAGCTGTACTGTATCAGAAACTCTTCAGTGCCTGTTTGGAGTTTTCATGTCTCATCTGGACTATGGATTTTATTTTTTTGAGGGAAAAAAAAATTATCTGTGAGTCTCTCTTTGTGTAATTTTTTTTTTCTTTTTATGTCACTACTGCCTGCTGGTTGGTTCCCAACCACCACAGGAAAAGGTTAACAGGATCTGTCCCTAATACCTCGCCCTCCACGCAGCCCCTGCCAGAAATACCTCATCCCCAGGCCAAAATCACCACCACCCATCACTTGCTGCCTCCCTGCACACCCCCCATACTCCAGATCTCTCTCCATTTCTCATCCCATGCCATTGGTTTTGTGTTTTCTCAAGGCTGCAGTTACCATTTGTTCACCTTAAAGCCTTTTTCTTCCTTTTCTTTTTTTTTTTTTTTTAACTTTAAATAAATATTTAAAACTGAGGCAATGGAACAGGAGTGGAACTGTTTGGGTTTTTTGGGTTTTTTTGGGGTTTTTTTTTTGGTTCTTCATAAGAAACTAGGCGGGCAAGAGGTGCAGAAATACCCCATTTTCCAGGGGTTCCCCCAAATGATCTGAGGAGCCAAACCCACACCCCAAACCTTCCTATGATGCCAAATGCACAACAAGATTGGGATCCCCTTGGCTCCCAACTGCTGTGCCTCAGCCCTGTCCCCTTCCTGCCACAGGGCTGGGGAGCAAGAGGAAGAAGAAAGGAAAAAGAAATGGAAAAATGGAAATAAAAAATAAATGGAAAAAGGGAAAGGAAAAGGAGGAAAGGAAAGGGGGGGAAAGGGAGGAAAGGAAAGGGGGAAAAGGGAGGAAAGGAAAGGGGGAAAAGGGAGGAAAGGAAAAGAGAGGGGAAGGGAGGAAGGGAAAGGTAGGGGGGGAAAGGTAGGGGGGAAATGGGGAGAGGGGAAACTAAGGGAGAGAAAAGGGAAAAGACAAGGGCAACAGCGAGGGCAAAGCAGGGGGAAGGGGAGAAAAAAAAAAAAAAAAAAAAAAAAAAAAAAAAAAAAAAAAAAAAGAGGTCAGCAAGGGGAAAAAAAGAAGCAAAGGGGGGAAATATCCTGGGTTTTTTTGTGATAAGCACAGGAGCTGCCTTGGCCGGGCCGGTTGCGACAGGGGCAGCGGGAAGGGGATGGGCCGTGTTTGCCCAGCCCTGCTCTGCCCCTTCCCGGCACTGCTCTGGCACCAAAGCCCGGCTGATTGTCCCTCCCGTGAGCCACAGGGCCTGAGGCAGCTGCTGAGGGCGGGGTGAAAGCAAACACTTTTAATTAATTAATTGTCACACTTAATTACGATGTCAGCATTAAAGGAGCTGTACGGCGCTGTAAAATAAGGAGATGTCGCATTTAAAGAGGCTGTAATTTACAGTTTATAAAAAGTCTGAGCCCACTGCAGTGATGAGTTCCCTGCCTCATAGCCACGGCCCCTACCCCATGGAGTCCCCAGGGCATCTGCCTTTCCAAGAGCACACGAGAGCCCAAGGGGAAACAAGGCAAGTGTGGCCCAGAGCTCTTGGAGCTGCCATGGAAGCTCTGTGATGTTCATGGAGGGTTTATTTACCATCTCCGTAAGGGTTTATTTGCCCTGGGGAAGAAAGCCATGTCCCACTGCCCTCAGTGTCCCCAAGGTCTCTAAACACACCTGCAGCTGCTGAGCCCTTCACCAGGCACCCACAAAATTAATTGCAGTTTCTGAGAACAAAAGCCTGCACTGGGGAAGCATTAGGTGGTGTGGGGGTTGGAGGGGGTTCCTCCTTTTACACTGGAGAAATCCAAGATTTTGCAAGTTGACTTTCCTCCACCTGCTGTTGCTTCATGCCTGAGCAAACACCCCGGCAGCAGAACAGGCACGTTGGTGCTGGGGATGTCCAGCATTGCTGGCAGCCCTATATAAGGAACAGAGCTGAGCAACAGCCTGGCAGAGCAGGAGCATCCTCCTGGACAGCCAGAAGATGTTGGCCACCCTCACCCTCTTTCTGGGGCTGCCCCTTGCCCTGGCCACTGAGCCCCAGAGCTGTGCCCCACTCGTCCCGGTGACCTTCAACAGCAGCACCATCCCTCAGGTAAGCCCTGCCCTCATCCAAGGCACCCATCCTCTCCTTTCCTTCAGCATCCCCCGCCCTAATGGATATGGGAGGAGGTTGTGGCAGCTCAGTGTTTATCTCACTGCCCATCCATGCTTGTTTTCCTACAAGAAAATCCAGACTGCTGCACAGGAGCGCAGGAAGGGGTGAAGTTTGCAGCTCTGCACCCATAATCTCACGAGCAGGTGTTTTTGGGGGTTCCTGCCTCCATCTCCCTGCAAACCAGGCTGGGCAGCACCATCCCAATGCCTCACCACTCTATTTTAAGTCCTTCAAGTGGTGGAGGCTCAGGTCACGAGTCTCCGTCTGCAAACCCTTCACTGCATAAACAGCATTTAGTCCCCCGGGGAGATTTTAATGGGAGGAAAGCAATGACAGCCTGGCATGGAGCAGGAGAAACACCATTGCAGAAAGGACTGGCCATCCTGGGAGCTGGAGCAGTGCCTTAACAGAAAGAGGACAAATCCCAGAGACCCTCACAGCCCAGAGCCTGCCCAGGGCAGTCACCTGCAAGGGGTGCTCCTGGCTGTGGGACAGCAGGACATAGGACACAGCATCTGCTTTCACTCACGGGGTGCCTGTGGCTGAACCTGGCACAGCCCCTCCAACCTTCCCCACTCTGCTCCCCTCTGCAGATCCTGGGACAGTGGTTCTACATTGCTGGTGCCTCCAGGTATCCCCCTTACCTGGAAGAGATGAGAGCAATTACATTTGAGGCTTTTTCCTTCTCTCCCGGTAGCCACGAGGACGAGCTCAACGTCACTGAAATCGCAAGAATGTAAGGACAGGGATCCACACCCTGATCTGGCTCCCCATCCCCAGGGGCATTTCTACCTCTGGTGTCATCCTCTGGGCTGAGACACCCCACAAACTTGGGGCTGGAGAACAGCTTTGGCACATTCATTTGAGCTCTGCAGTCCTGCTCATGTTCCAAATCCCTCAGGTTTGGTTGGAGCAAGCTTGGGGGTATTTGCTCCCTCTGACCTCTCTGCCCCACAGGAATGAGACATGTGTGGTGAGGAACACCAAGGTCCTGGTCTTCCAGCAGAACTCCACCCTGATGCATGGTAAAGCTCCAGTTGTAGGGGTGGGATGGGGTGGGGTGGGATGGGGTGGGATGACTCAGCCACCCCTTGAACCCTCCTGCTTCTGCCCCAGTACTTGGCACCCTGAGCCTTTTACACCTAAAATCATGTCTGGAGGTAGGGGGGGGAATTTTCTTCCACTACATACCACATCTATGGCAGTGCTGTGGGAGCAGAGTGGTCCCCACTGGGATGAGTCACAAGGATAAAAGGTGATGAGCCTGAGCACGGGGCAGATTCTCACCAGTGGGGAAATCTCACTCTCTCCATACCTTCCAGTTGATGATAACCAGGTGACTTCCACGGCCAGACTGATCCAAAGTGACAAAGACCTGCTGATCCTGAACCACATCACCATTGACTTCCCCAGTCTGAGTCTCTCAGGTGAGCAGATGCTTCCCCAGGGACAAATCAAGGGGCATGGACATCTCTAGTCCCCACAAGCAGGGCAAAAAAAAACCTTTTCCCCTGATACAGAGAGGGGAAAGATGGAGACAGGCAGTGAGCTCCCCCTCTGCACTATGGGCATCACCCAGGAGCAAAGCAACCCTAAAACTCCACTGCTTCCCCCCCTTCTCCATTTCTCTGACAGCACGGACACCCAACGTGAGCAAGGAGCACATGGAGGAGTTCAAAGCCCACCTGCACTGCCTGGGCTTCACAGAGGAGGAAGTGTTCTACACCCCCTCAGAGGTACAAACCCCTCCCTGGGGTGGATGAGCCCCAGGCCAGGTTCTGTTTCCAGTTGGGATGGGGGGCTGGGAGGAATGTAAGTTTAGTCCCTCAGCACAGCTTCCCTGCTGTGCATCCCCACTCCTCCTCGAGCATCCTATCCCAGCCATTCCTGCTGGTTCTGGGGGGGAGCTCCAAGTGCTGATCTCCTCTCCTCCACAGCATTCCTGTTCCCCTGCCCGGGGTGAAGACAATGCAGATCCACAGCTGGGGTAACCCCCATGGACCAGGTCAGCTGCTCCATCCTCATCCTCCTCCAGCCCCAGCCAGGCTCAGCACACCCTCAGCACCTCTTATCCTATCCATGCTTTGGTTTTTCCTCCTGGATTAAACACTCAGTTTCACTGTTCTCAACTGGGCCCAAAATAAACTCCTGTGTTTCAACAACTGACTGCTGCTCCATCTTCCCTGGGGCCCCCTCCTGCCTGCACTTCCCACAGTGCTGCATCTCCAAACCCCCCCAGAGGTGTGAAATGCTGCAGACAAAACTCAACCAGGGCCAAGCATGGCAGTGGGCACAGAGGGGCTCATTCCTCACACCTGCTCTGTGGTGGCAGGGGACCCTCCCAGACTCAGGACATTGGGACACGAGCACCCACCCATCAGGGTGACACACAAACCTGCCAACCCCCTCGAGTCTCCCTCACCACAACACTCTTAGCACCTGAACAACCCCACCCTCAATTTTCAAGCCAAATCCCACAAGGCTCCATCCACACCACGGGCTTGTGCGGGGGTCACTGCAGGGTGGGTGACAAAAGGTGACACTGCACCTCCCCCAGGTGTCTCTGAGGAGGGGAAAGGAGAGAGGATGGGAAAAAATCATCACCCAGAGACAGACCAAGGCACTCCAGGAGGCTCTGCTGCCACAGAGGAAAAGGCACAAAAAATGCCAGAGAAACAAGACCTGCCTGTCTGACGACACAGGGACAGCAGCAGGACAGGGAGGCTCAGGGAGCTGCCACAGGGGATGGCTCCAACAGGACAGGGTGACCTCTGAGGCACATAAGCACCACTTTTAAGATCAGTTGTGGCAAGGATGGCAAAAGCACCTTCTCTTCAAAGCCCCCTTGGGTTTGCCTGAGATTGGGGTGGGGGGAAATGCAGCCAAACCAGCACTGGGAGGGCTGCACAGCATCTCATTAGCAGAGCAAGAGGCGACTACAGCAGCTGCTCGCAGGGACAAAACAGGCAAAATTAGGGCAGATTTAAGCTTAAATCAGTAACTGCATAAACAACAGCCCATTCCTACCACCATGTGCTGACAGCAGCCACATCCAAGGCCGCGGCAAGTGCCAAGCACGTGGCTCTTCCCTGGGCATCGCCCCCAAAAGGCACCGGTTGCGACACAGGTGCAGATCCGGCAGCCCTGGGCACATCCTGGCCCCTCCCAGCAGAGCTGCAGGAGCCAAGAGCGTCTGTCTGTCTGTCTGTGCAGGGCTGTGCTCCTCAGCTGCTGGGACTCCATGGGCACGGCCGGGCTGGTGCTGATCCTGGGCCTGGCAGCCCTGCTGCCCACGGACGCTGCTCCCTGCGGAGCCCAACGCCCGGACAGCTCCACGGCCTCCAAGGTAGGAGACACGGCAGCCTCGGGGCTGCCCCACGCCTGCAAGGAGCTTGAGGGTGCTCTGCTGAGCCTCGGGGTCCCTTGGGAACGGGGAAAATCCCACCCTGTCCCCACTGCTCCCCCAGCACATCTGCCACTGTGCTGCCAGCGAAACACCTGCAACAAACGGGAAACGTTTGCTGTCCAAAACACCTCAAATTACCCAATTTCCTCAGGTTCCCAACAGTGAGCTTGAAACAAGGCTGGGTATTTTTTGGTGCAGATCCCCCGTGACAAAGCCGGGCTGTCCTGACCCTGCTGCACCACCCAGGGCGGTGCCAGCACCCTTCCCAACACCCACACTCAGCTATTTATTTTATTGTTCCCCGTGTTCATTTGCAAATGTTTCACCTTGTCGCTGCAAATGTAAGAGGGAGAACTAGCAGCACCGTCAATTTTTGCCACGGGGAGGGTGGAAATCTCAGGGTATCTCCTGCAAAGCCAGCAGCTGTCACCACCCTGTCCCTCCCTCCCTCCCCACAGCTGCTGGGGACGTGGCTGTACGTGGCAGGGGCTGCCCAGTTCCCCCAGCACCGCGTGGAGATGCTGCTCATCGACCACGCCTATCTGCGCTTGGAGCCCGGTGCCAGCGGGCAGGAGCTGCTCATCAGCCACTACGTGGCCGTGTAAGATGCAGTCCCTGTGCTCTCAACCCATCCCCTCCCTGCTACAGCCCTAAAATCTTCTAGCACAAGATATCAGCAAGGTTGAATTGGTTCCTTTCCCCCTCATCCCCTTTATTTACTTATTTATTTCGACAGTCCGCAGGTTTAGACAAGTTTTGCAGGGTACAGAAGTCTCACGGGCACCAAGCCCTGCAGGCATGGGAGATGCAGGCAAGGAGATGACCTCTCTAGAAGTCCTTATGCCACGGCTGCTGATTCTGCCAGGCAGCAAAAGCTGTTTCCCCCGCAGGGTCAGAATTTCAGGGGATGAACTTTTCCGTGCCAATGCAGGCAGCACTTTGAGGTTTCGGTTATTTCAGGGTGGAAAACGTCTGATCACCAAGGAGGGAGGGAGGGAGCAATGGCAAAGCTGAGATCACGGGGTGCCACTGGAGGTCAGGCAAAAGCACGAGAGAAACACCTTGATTTTAACAGCGAGAGAAATGAACCCTGAAGAGGGGGTGGAAGATGCCCGGAGTGGGGTCAGGACAGGGCCGGGGCTTTGCTGGTCCTTTCCAGACCACGGCATCATCCCCTTCCCCTCTCTCTCCAGGGGGGACCAATGTTTTACCAACAACCTCACCTACCTGGAGGTCACTGCCGGTAACGCCTCGCTGGTGAAGCACGGTGAGCAGCGCGGGTGGGGTCATCGCTTTCACATTGGGACACACAAAGGACTCATGTCCCTGTTTTACATTATCTGATGCCTTTTATTCCCGAGTCTCTTTGCCTGTCTGAAGCCTCGGTGGGCTCCAAAGAGCTCTCCAAACCCGGGGGCACCCCAGGGATCACAGCCCCACCATCCACCCACATTAAACCCACCGAGTAATGCTGTGCCAGGAGCAAACCCGCTCCGTCCCTGCAGGAGAACACCGTCCTGTTTGGGAAGTTATTTCACAATCCCCTGGGGGAGGGAGGGAACACTCCTGGCAGGTTTCAGTCAATTAACAAAGCCACTGGTTCTGAGTTCTTCCTCCTTGCTGAGGAAGTGGGGTGAGCCAATCTGGGGTGGAAATTGCAACCCCCTGGGGTACAGTTTGCACTGACCCTTCATACCCTGAGTCCCAACACACCACATCACTCACCACCTTCCAAAGCAGGACAGGAACTGGGGGACTTTGGCTCTTTCACACCCCAGCCCCATTTTTAAAAAATGCAATTTATATAAACCAAGAGCCAAAAAAAAAAAAAAAAAAAATCACCCTATTTCAGGACATTTATCTTCACCTGCTACTAAGGGTTGAATCCCAGGGACTACTGATACTGCCCACACCTGGGCTGGAGTTTATTGCTGCTGCAGCACTGAAAATCCGAGTTATTGTATCTGTTCTCTCCAAGCCAAGACCCATCAAACTGAGGGGATGCTGATGAACACGAGCTCTGAAAACCTTTTACTCGTCCAGTACCAAATGCAGAGGGAAAGGACCTATTTGGGGCAGTATCTCTATGGTATGGAACTCCATCCTAAAGTAATTTAAAGTTATCACGGGACACCCAAACACACAAAATTATCAACTAAAACATACAGCAACCTGGTTTCACCAACAGTCAGTGACTTTCCTGAGAGCAATGCTCCAGGGGTCATGGGATTTGTAAACCCCATTAAACCCCACATCTCTTGGAAAGAAGAGCAAGTTAAAGACCAAACCAACTCACACCATAAATATTCAAAGAACAGGAAGCAAATACAATTCAGCATCCATATCATTGCAAAAATCTCAACATTTTCAAGCCAACCATGATATCTCAGTACTTACCTCCCAGGGCAGAGCACGTGGCTTTGCAGTGTTAAAGCTGATCAGTTTTAACCACAAACCCATAAAGCAGCAGTTTTGACCCTGATAAGGCTCCCCATCATCTTGCCAGGCTGCAAAGCAGTTGCTTAAGAGATTTTGAAAACATCTACAGAAAACTGCCCCCATACTCCATGTCAGTCCCTCCTGACACCCCAGGAGTATCAAACCATCCTGCAACCCCTTTAAGCATACAGGAGCAGAGTTGTTTGGGGGAGGGTTAAACAAGTGATGCCCAAGGTTGGTTTTATTCAGGTGTGTTCCCTGTGGGAGTGAGAAACCCACACACAGTCCACGTCCACAGCAGGCACTGGTGGGGATGGAGGTCAGCCAGGACAGGGACAAAGGGCTGTGCTGAGGCCTCCAGTCCATGTCTTAACACCTGACAAATCCTTCTCCAGCCCGGAACGTGAACATAAGCGCAGCCGAGCGGGAGGAATTCGAGCACCACGCCGAGTGCCTGGGGCTGAGGGCGGAGCAGATCATCTATGCGCCGTGGAGAACGGTACTGGGCACCTGGGGGACAGGGCCACCAAAGCCACCACAGCCCCCTCCAGGCAGGGCTGCAAGACCCCGGGCTGCACCTCCAGCTGCCAAACTGCGGTCTTGGAGGCACGTTTTCAACGTGTTGGAAATTATTTGGGGGATTAAATAACCACAGGCTTGCTTCAACAGAGGTTTAAAATAAGCAAATCGCCGCGCCTGAGCGTCCCCGCTGGGAACTCTGGTAACAGCCGGCCCACCCCTGCCAGGGGGGAAATAGGCAAGGGATTTTTGCCCTGAAATTACTGATTTTTCCTTGAAACCCCTGATTTTACCTCCTAGCAATAACCAGCTGCCCCCAGGAGATGCAGAAAGGGCAGGAGGCCCCAGGGAGTTTTTCCTTCAGGTTTTCCACCAAAACATTAACCAGGTCCAGTCCCTTACCTCTGCCACCCAAGACATTTTATCCTACAAACGACCCAGACCTTGAGTCAGCTTGACAGGGAGTCCTGTTTGCAAAGTGAAGGTGAAAAACATCTTACCTTTGCTGCTCTGTCCTGGTCATCTGCTCATCCACACCAGCAGGCTCTGGGTTTTCAGAGGTGCCCAAAACCCCACTCCAAGCCACCAGGCTGGATCCAACATTGTCCCCAATACTTCTCCAGCCTCAAGAGGCTTCTTTTAAAAGAAGGTTCAGGGGAATGGAGGACAGAGAACGTCGGGGCAGAGAGTGAAACCCTTGGAATGGGGCAGCACCTGGGGCAAGGTCAGCTCTCCTCTCCCATTTAGCAAAGGAGCAGCACCTGGGAGCAGAGCCCAGCTCCTCTACATTAACTGCACACAGCTGTGGACTGAGGGAGTTGCAGTCTCTGGATCACATTTAATTTGGGCAAAATTATGGAATTAGGACTTCCTGTGCTTGCAAACACTGGTGCAGCCAGGATTGGCAGTTACTGGCCAAAGTAAGCCACTACACCTGAGGAGTAAAAAAACAATTAAACAAATGCAGAAAACATTTTGGGGACCTTTGTGATCAGGCTGAAGGAGGTGGATGTGAACAGAGGAGACTTGCAAAGCCCTGTGTCAGCTGCAGGCATTAACAGAACTAAACCTATGCTGAGTGCCTGAGCAGCACAAGCTTTTTACTTATTTTCCCCAAAGTCTGAGCTCCCCCTTTCCTTCAGAGCACACTTAGCCCAACTTTGCCACAGGAACTTGGTTTCCTCTTTCCAGCACAGGCCTGGGAAATGCCACCAGCAGGAGCTGCGTGCCTGGCCAAGCAGTGTCTGTGCCTGGGCCAGCACGGGGAAGCCCTCTTAGACATAATCAGCTAAAAGGGGAAAGGAAAATAATTCTTTCTCAAGTAAATTCTCTCTTGCTGCCACCTCGGCAGATTCACTTACCCTGTTTTTATTGTTTTGACAGGAGGTGTGTCAAGCTGAAAGCAGCAACAGCCCACACCCAGAGCCCGAGGCTGCTGTCACAGCATCACCTGCTCCGGGTACTCCCTGGCCTGGGAGTGCAGGGAAGTGATCCAACACAGAGCAATAAATGTTTTCTTCAAATCAGATGCAATTGGGTGCCAAATTGTTTGAGAGCAGAGTTCTGAAGAAGTCAGAAGTGGGGTTTGCAAAAAAAAAAAAAAAAAAAAAAAATCACCTTGTGTGTCATCCAGCTAGCAGCTGGGGGAGTCAACCCGGGGCTTCCCACAAAGTGCTGTGCCAAAAAGCAGCGCGGCAATGCAGCAGTGAGAGAGACTAGCCAGGAGAGGGCAATCATTAACTACTTTAAACAAGCAAACCAAGATTTGAGGAGTAGCAGGGATATAAGGCCAGAAACAGCTGTAACTGTACAGCCTGAGGAAAAGGGGGCTTAGCCAAACTTGGCTGCCAGGTAGCTCAGGTGGGACAGATGCTCCTGCCCAAAGCCTCTGGACCAGGCAAGTGCTCCCTGATGGTATCCATCCACAGCTTGGTTTGCACACCCTGTCTGACACTGATAAATTGTCCTGCCAGAGGGAAGGGGTGCTAACTCAACCCAGCCTGCATTTTTGGTTTCACAGAGAAAACATCATGTTTTCTCATTTCTCAGCAAGCTCAACACCCTGGAGAAGTGCCAAGAATGACATTGCTCTCCAAGCCTCCAGCACACCCCTGCACTCCTCAGGTGCCTCATACACCCCTTACCCCAGCCCCAAAGGGGGGTCAGCACCATCACTGCCACTGTAAAAGTGGACAAGTGTAACAAGAGACTGCTGCTGCTGCATGTCTGGAGAGTAATTCAGTCTCAGCTCGAACTTGGTAATTAAGCACTCAAAATACCTCCCTTAAAAAGGAAGAGAAATGTGAAAAGCCACAGGGAAGGCAGCAGTGAGCCCTGTGACTCCCTCTGAAGCTCCAGGGTACTCTCTTTCTGTCCAGCTGCCTTTACCAGGCAGAATTTCAGTGTTAAACCTTTGGAGTGACTGCTCTAGCAAAAATTAATTTTACAAGATCTCAGAATCGTTAAGGTTGGAAAAGATCTCCAAGGTCAAGTGTAACCTGTGACTGATCCCCATCTTGTCAACCAGAACCAGAGCACTGAGTCATCCAGCCATTCCTTGCACTCTTTCCAGGCATGGTGACTCCACCACCTCCCTAGGCAGCCCCTTCCACTGCTTGACAGATCTTGCAGTGAAGAAATTCCTCCTGCTGTCCAATCTGAACCTCCCCTGGCACAACTGAAGGCCATTCCCTCTCCTCCTTGTTCCCTGGGAGCAGAGCTCCACCCCCACCTGGCTGCACCCCTCTTGTGTCAGGGAATTGTGGAGAGTGACAAGGTCCCTCTGTGACTGCTTTTCTGCAGGATAAAAAAGTTTAGCCCATTCCCTCCAGTTCTTGAGGCACAGGTACCCAGCCAGCCCTTGCTCCACCCACCTCTTTATCAGCTTGTGATGTGAAACATAACTCCCGACCTCTGCAGAGGGCAGGGAGGCTGAGGGGATGCTGGCAGCAGCCTCCAGTGCTGCTGTTCAAGGGCCCATCTCAGCTGACACCACGGGAGAGCTGTGGATCAGATTACAGAACCCCAGACTTTATGAGCAGATTTATAGCTGAAAAAAAAGCCCTGAATTACAGTAGGAGACATAAGGAACAAACAAAGCCAGTCTGGCCCCCACAGCAGATTTTGTTAACCAAATCAGAGGCCACTTGCACTACCAGGTATGGCTCCTGAATGACCTTCAAGGGGAGTTCCTGGCTGGGTTGTTATTCATGAAAATACTTGTACAAAGCCTCTTTTGAAAGCTATATAAACCAGGTTCCATCAAGGGGATAATTGGACTGCAGAGCTTTCAGTTTTTCTGGGAAATTCACTTCTCTGAACAGAGTGTTATGGATACTGCAGAGATGAGCAAAGTCCAGCAACACTCAGAGACAGGTAAACAGTGTCTGAACATCCCTGACTCATCACCAACACCACCAGCCTTCATCTTGCTGGCTTTGCTTCTAAGAATTCTGTTCTCCCAAGTCCTCATAGTGAGAAACTTCCCAATGTCAATGTCCTTGGTGAGAATTAGCCCAGGAGAAGTCTGGCCCCAAAGAGCACCAATAAACCAGAGAGAAAGAGATTGAGACATGGTATCTCTTTATCAGACCTTTATTAGCAGACTGTTCCCTACATGAAGAATCCGAGTTAGATTTGCATTATAACAATTTGTGGTTACAGCTACAAAGATGGTTGTCATTTTGCATTGATTTTTGCATTCTGATATTCATATTCTCATTAGGCCACACTGGTAGGAAGGAGCCATGGCAGAATTTATGACAGGTCTCAGGAAGAGGGGATGAAAAAAAATCCTATCACTAATCCATTGTTGGTTAGATTTCCATGTGGCTACTACTGACAGCACTGAAAGTCAAGGCAGTCTCACCTGGAAGACACTCCATGAGCCACCAAAATCTGTCAGAAAAAAAGCAGCTGTTGAGTGCTAGCAAATCCTTTTCCAATTTCTCACACACATCTCCACAGAGTCCTCCTGCATGTGATGAGCACTGGCCCAGCAGCAGGGTCTGCTGATTCAGCCTCAAAGCACAGCTGCAGCAGCTCATGTCCAAGTGCAAGTTTCCTTCCATCTCTCTGGAAACGTGTATTGTCTTTAGTCCCTGAGATTTCTCTCTTCCCCCCTAACCTAAAAATTCCCCCAAGCGTTTTTAATGACCTGTTGTGACACCCAACATCCACAGACCTTCCACTTCCCAACTTCAGCCACCCTCCCAAAGCCGTTCCGCCGTGCACGGAGGCGATTCCAAGCTAAGGCAAGCCTCCCAGTGCACCCTCTCCCCAAGCTTCTGCTTCCTCATCTGCTCCCTTCTCTCCTATGGCTTCTTGCTACAGAATTTCTCTGGGCTGAGGTCCTCCAGCAATAAACCCAGACGTGGGAAAGGCAGTTCAAGCCCCAGAGGGCAGGTACACAAATGACTTCAGCATCCCTCCCCACAACTCAGCTGTGTGATGTAAAAACTAATAGAGAACTTTTTAAAGAAGAAATACAAGCACAATAACAATATTTAAACAAACCTATAAAAATAGTGTGACATAACTCTGTTCAAATAAATACAAAATAAATACGCTTTAAGCAGTAAAACAGTGGAATGCAACGCTGGTCCATTTTACCCAAAATGAAAAGTTGGGTGAGGATCTCCCAGGCCTCAGAAGTTGGATCCTTTTAACTAAAGCAGCCCATAATGCTATCAGAGAAATTTTAAAGCCATCTCTTTCCCTTAGCCTTATGAAAAGCACCCTTAGAAAGACAAGCAAGCATGTCTTCAGGACTGAAAGCTCACCTCTCCCAGTGACAACCAGCCCCTCTCCCTAACCCCCCTTCCCACAGCAGACATTCCTGGCTTGGGGCCTCCATGGCACCAATGGAAACCTGAACATCGATCTACCAAGAGGTCTAAAGAGATAAGATAGCAGCATAGGCACGGGGTTTGGAAAAGGTTCACGAGCTCTCCTTGGCACCAGGCAGGATGGAATTCAGAGGTCCATGCAGCGCTGCACAGGGGCTCTCACGTCGTGCTGGGAGCACAGCTGCACAGGAGCTGGCAGTTATTTTGTCTTTGTTCACTAAAGCCATGCATCACAGTGCCGGGCAGCCCAGGGCTCTCCTGCCTTCCCCTTTCCAAGCCCCTGCAGAGAATAAGACAAGCCAATCCCGGCATGCAAAGGATACAGGCATGCAGGCTCTAGTCTGCTGCTTCTGTTAGTAAGTGCATCTTGTTAGTGGGTTTATGAGACACACTTAAACCTATAAAAAATAAATAATCCTAATTCTTCATCAGGCTGGCTTAAATAACCTTCAGCCTGGCTGGATAAACCACTGCCCACCAGCCCTCCAAACCAGTACAGATCAAAATTACATTTCATGTCAATTCTTGGAAGCAGAACATGAATGTCTCCCACCCAAAGGAATATTTGTAAACATAACAAGCCTGGTGTGGCAGCAGCTCCTACACAAGGTTTGTACAAATTTAAACAATTGGGTAGGAAGTTAAACAACTGAATGGAAAAAGCAGCTCTCTGAATGGAAAAAGAAGCTCTTTCAGCAAGTCAGAAGGTGCTCATCTGTAGGCAAACAGCTCTGTACAGGCAACACGCTGAGAGCAGACCTGTAAGCCAAATCTTTGCTACTCTGTCATACTGCTGGGAACTGACCTCAGCAACTCCAGCCTTAAAATCTCCCAGGAGTTCTTCTCCTGGTCTCCCAAAAGGCCCAACACAAAGGACCCCGTGATGGTTTATGTGGAGTTCTGAGTAGCAAGATGGCAAAGGACACCAGATCCTCCCCTTCCCCTTCCTTACTGACTCACAATCTGAGATTTCACAGCTTTGCTTAGTCAGCTTAGTGTCGACACATTCACAGAATGAGAGATGGCTTATATGTCTTGGGATTGCACCCCAAGATTTCAGAGTTCCGAGTCCTCGGCGTGTCCTGGTCACCGCGAGTCCACGCCCAGAGTCATCTTCAAGTTCTCATACACCACGTAGCTGATGCTCACAGCTGGGATCACCTTCATGAAGTTGGGTGCCAGACCCCGGTAAAGGCCAAATGCTCCCTCTGTCTTCAGAATGTGTTTGAACAGTCCCCTCATGGTCACCTCAGGAGCACCCTCCACTGAAGCTGCAACAGGGAAAGCCACAGTAAGTAATGCAGCCTATGTGGTGAAAACACTCTTGTTTCCAAGAGCAGTTCTGATCCATGTGCTTTCAGATGTTCCCTGAGCAAAGGTGCTTCGTGGGGGACAGCATTAATTTCTCAGCTACCCATTCCATGCTCCACACTGCAAGTATTTTCTCAAACTGCTCTGCAGATGCCCTCAGCCCAGAACTGCTGATCTGAGCAAAACAGAACCTCTGTCCTGGAGGTCCTTGGCCACAGAGGTTAGAAGGGCAGCACAAAGTCTGCTGTCCCCTTGCAGCATCACAAACAGCCCTGGCTCAGCTGTGTGGGCCAGCTGAGGCTGTTGATGCAATATTTACACTAGAGAACCTTTAACCTTGCTCAAAAACAAAGGCAGGAGTTCCCACTGTTCCAAAAGTTCTCACCTTGGGCCTGCATGCGTGTCCTCACAAGGGCCAGAGGGTAACTGGCCAGCTGTCCACAGGTGCTGGAGATGGTGCCACAGGCCAGCAGAACAAAGACCCCAGGGTCAGCACTGTTGACAGCATAGCGTTGCAACCAGGTATTTTTTAGAGTCTGGAAGGAACAAGCCCAACATTAGAAGGGAGGAGGCAAGCAAAGGAATATCACATTTCATGAAAGATCTAGAGCAAAGGTCCAGAAAGTTCCAGGCAAGTTCAGCCAGAAGCACAGGGCTTCTCAAATCTTTTTCAGCTGCTGTTGCTATAGTTCCTGGAGAAAATCCCTCCTTTAATTTTCTGCTGCAATTTTCTTGTGAAGTAAAGAAACAAGGGACCATGCATGATGCTGACTATTGTTTATGAACTAGAATAATCATATTGGATTATCTTTTAAGCCATTTTTGAGTAAAAAAATATATTTGTGCCCCATAAGGCTGTTCAAGAAAGCTTTGATAAATTACTTAAACTCCTGTCATGACTGGTAGGTCTGACAGTGATAAGGCCACATAAGCAGCACAGCCCTACATTAGGTTAACAATAAAATAAAACATAATATAATAATTGTTACATTTAACTTAACAATAGGTTAAAGGTGTCATACCTCATAGACTGCCAGGTCAATACCAGCATATGGAATGATTCCCAACATGTTGGGAATGTAGCCTTTGTAGAAGGCAGCCATTCCTTCCTTTGCAAGGATGTTTTTGGCACAATCCAACATGCCTGAGTATTGTCCTGTCTTCCTTAGAGCCATCCGTGTTTTCAGAACCTAGAGGACAGGAATAAATAGCATGAAGGCCTACAGGAGAATCAGCAGGAGAACAATGTACAGACAAAGTCATTCTTAGGAGCACCATAGCAAGTGTCCTGCAAGCAGCACTGCTTTGGTACCACCTCTGAGAACTCATTAATTAAATATCACAGTGCTGGTGTTCTACCCACATCCTCCCATCCCTGCCCCTACCCCTGAGCCCCCCTGGGCTGGACTCCAGCCCCCTGCCTCACCTCCATGGGGTAGATGCTGCTCTGAGCAATGGCCCCGGCCAGAGAACCTGCCAGGAGCCGCTCGTGGATCCTCAGCATCTCCTGGTCGGTACCGATGAACCGCTTGATCTGCGGAAGCCAAAACAGACAGACATTGAGGCTCCAAGACTTATCTCAGCCATCACTGCCTTTCCAGCTTGTCCTTCTGCAGTCACAGCTGTCTGTGCCCTCACCTGCTCGTAGGCCATGAACTTGATGGCTGACTCGGGTGCAATCTTGAGCACGTTGATGCCATTCCCCCTCCACAGTGACCTTGGGCCACCCTCGCGGATCATCTGCGTGAAGCCGCCGATGATGCACATGTTGTTGCTGCGGGAGGCGTGAACCTGTGGAGAGGGACAAGCCTGGATTAGTTCCAGTCCCCATTACGACAGTGCAACGGTTTTCTGTAATCCAGGGACAAAAGGGCGCTTTTTTATTTACCCAGAGATTTGCCAAGGCTTTAATCCCTTCCAGATAACTTCTACAATAGGGAAGCAAACTTCTTTTCTTTTTTGCCAAGTCTAGCGTTAACTAATCAATCTAATCAATATCTCCCTCTGGAATGGGAGGAAAGGTTAAATAGGCAACTGTCTTGGTTTTTTCCCACACCTAGCATAGGATCAACTACCCATCAACTTCTCAGCTGGTTGAAGAGCAGGTGCAGGCTAAAAATCAAAATTTTCCAACTCCTTTCTAATGCTTTTAAAACTGAACACGAGCTCTGCCAACTGACCACCACATTCACTTCAACACTCGTGGCCTCAGGGTCTCTCAAAGGAACACAGGATTTTAACCTGTTTCACCAAAACCCAAGTTTTCCATAAAACTGTCTTACTACTGACAGTTTTGACATGTCTACCCCCAAAAAGACTCTCTGTACTTTTTCTAGTCAATGAATAACTTTTTATATTATTTTGATCACTCAAATAATTCAAAATGTTTTTAAAAATAGCAATAAAGGAACAATGAGATTAACACTGGCAAGAGTGCTGTACTGTGTTGATGAACTTTATCACCTCCCAGGTAACCATAAATATTGAAGGAATCTGCTCAGGTATTTAAACAAACTGGAACTGCTCCATCATACCTGCATGAGCACTTTCAAACGGTCCAAGGGAGCTGTGCAGGTTCTGGACACAGCACCTGCACCTCCACCTGCAACCAGATGTCTCCACCACATCCCTGTCTGCCTCTCTTCCACTGTGAACTCATCAGGGACAGTCAAATTCTCTCCCACATCGAAGATCTGCAAAAGTAGAAGGTGTTAAGAAATGCTTTACCAGCTTGCCAAAGTTTTACTGCTCTTTATTAGCACCAAGTGCTGAAGGACAGGATCTGATCATTCCAAGCCAGCAGCTTATCTACAGCCACTAACTGCTGTGCCTGGCCACAGGAGCTGCCACTGCTAGAACCTGTCACAGGGGAAGCTGTCAAGATTTCTCTCCAAGAACCTGGCAAGTGCTGAACATTTGTCTACATCAAAATACTGTGAGTGGTATTTAGGAACAAACTGACCAAGTGCAGGCAGTTGTATGGCAAAAAAAGCTGGACCTCTCCAGAACCTTCCAGGCTCGCAGCCAGTTAAATCTCATTATATATTATTCATGTACAGATACCTCCAGGAAGGATGGCTGCCTGTGGAATCAGATTCTAGTTTTAACAGGTCCTGAACCAGCTGGAGCTGGCCACTGGCAGGAGCTCATGGAGGTGCACACCAAGAGAACACCCTCATCTCCCTGCAGTCGTCATCACCTGGGCCAGCAGCTGTGACAGGGATATGTGGCAAGATTACAGCAGAGGACAGGAAGCATTTGAGCTTCCAGTGCTACAGGGAAGCTATGAACCGTGAAGAGAAAGATAAGGACTGCTGATAGCAGCTCCTGGAGACCAGGACTTGGACCAAGAAGCTTGGGAAAAGGACTGAGACCTGTTGTACAGGAGCTATTTCTTACCGTGGAGTGCTTCCAGTACAGGATGATTTCAGGAATGTTCTCCACGGGGTGCAGCAGGTGATAGTCTCTCCACTCATTCCAATCAATTGTCATTGTCCCATTTTTATCCATGCTGAAAAGATTGATCATCAGGTGAGTACAGACTCCCACTGGGTGACAAACTCCTCCTCCCCTTCCCTTTGATTATCCAGGCCTACACCAAAAAGAGCTTTGCAAAGCAACTACTAAAAGACTTCTAAAGAGACACAAGACAAAGCTAGGAAATCTTCTGTTCACCAAACAATGCCAAGGTAGAAGTGGGGTCTCTCTTTACTCCCCTTCTCTCCCTTCTAACCAGCCCACAACAGTATTTGCAACCCCTCCTACCAAATTCAGGGACATAACTGACACTGAAGGGAAAATAATACTTACTAGGTGACAGGACCCCAGAAGTGTCCCGTCCTTATTCTGACACACAGGCAAACAGACAGAGGGAAGGTAGCAGAGGGAAAAAAAGAGGAAAAAACAGCACAAATAAGTGGTTGTTAACATGTTAGTGCCACATGCATAAAGCACTCAGCATTTCCAAAGAGCAACTGCATGGTCCCTCTCCAAAGCAGCAAGCTCAGGGCAGCAGGACAATCAGACAGGGATGCAAACCAGCTTAGGTGCAAGCACTTCCCCTCAGAGAGAGACTCTGCCAGTAAGTCTCAATAAAGCATTATGATTTTATAATTGTATGTCATTTCATAGGGAAAGATCAAAATGGAAAGTAATAGGAAAAAAGGGAGGAACCAAAGTCTCTTGAAGGTGCATACAGGGGAAAAAGAGACAGGTTCCATGTCCCTGTATTTCTTTCTAGGTCCCTCGACAAAAAAACAGAAAAAAACCAGTGGAATCTTCACCTCTTCAGTATTTTCTCAGCCTGCTGCTCAGAGATCTTGACTCCCAGGTCCCGGAGAGACTGGACAATCTCCTGGGCATCGATGCGGCCTGCAAAGATAAGCCAGTGAGCTCAAGGACACTACAGGCTAACACATGCACCAGTCCACCTGTGAGCATGAGAAAGGTGTTTACCATCATTCTTTTTATCCAAACTCTTGAAAACCAGTCTCAGCTTCTTTTCATGGTCTTGGAGATAGTGAACAAATTCCTCAAAATCCAGCTGTCCATCCAGGTCTTTGTCTCCAGCCTTCACAATTTTCTGTTCAGAAAACAACCACGAACTGTCACAACTGTTGTTCATTCAGACAGATTTATTGCCCCTTCTACCATATTTAAAACACATTTCCCACACAACTTTGGCTTTTTCTCCAAAAAGTAGATGACAGAATTGTAATTCTTCTAAGAGAGTTGAGCAATGCAGTAGCATAAAAACGTCACCTGATTCCAACTGTCTCCCAAAGTCCATTACATGGATGGAATGCCTCATGTTTTTATCAGGGATATTCTGCTAGTGTCATGTGTCTAACCTCAGGACTGTATCTTGACTAACACCTTGCAAAGTCCCTGTGAAGGTTCTTGACTTAAGTATGAGTCAACAGATTTATAAAAAGTAAATCACAAAACTTGAGGTAATAAAAATAACTGACATGGAGAAGGAATTTTGTGCCTACTACAATCCTCACTAAAGTAAGTTCCCTCTGGCAGTAACTAACTCCAACCAGCAAACTCCTGTCCAGCTCTAGTGAACACAGCCAAAGATAAAAGCCTTTGTGAACTGGTTTAGGCACCTTGAAGCTATGTGCTTTAATTACACAAGTTTCCATGAGATGCGTACAGAGCAAGAATAGGTTCTTAGTAGGACAAAGCTAAAATCAAGATCAAACTGTGCCAGACATCTAGGACAAGGTAAATGACTAATTAACTCACTGCAACACACTGAGGCAATAGCCCATGGACTGGCCTCTCTAAGGGCATACTTGGGCATGCTGACAGGTGAGGTGATCTCCAGACTGCAAGAATGTGGCTCAGGGAGTTCCTATTCCCCTTCTGGTTCAGTCACTTGCTTTTGACAGCCTTTTAAGTCTTTTCCAACATGAATCAGTGTGCAACACTCAATGAGGTATGATTCAGCCTAGTGCATCACCCAAAGTTTTGTTTTAATTCTTGTAACATTTATGTTAACAGCAGATGGGTTGTTAAAAAAGCTTGGAGCCAAAAAGAAACACTGGGTTAACCCTCTGTTCACCAGTATCTTGTTCAATATTTAGGCTTCAAAGTATTAGGCAAGCCTAAACTCACTGTGAGACATCCTCAGTCTATGGCCACCAGTCCCCTTCATAAGCCATAGGTCTTTGTTTCAATGTCATTTTAAATTACTTCAGTACTAAATAATTTGCTAATGAAATGCCCTCCCTCACCCACCAAGTCCTGTCTCTTTAGCCCTAATGCTATGAGGATTACTCCTAATCACTTTATGAACCTTAAATAAGAAAGTGCTGCCCCAGCTGCCCTGACCTCCAAGGTATGCCCACTATTCCTAACCTGCCATTTATCATATGACCGTTGTTAAGTTCAGATACCACCTCACATCCAACTTGTAGGCTAAATATAGACCAACACCCCTCTCTGTCAGCACACTGGGCTTGAACAGCTGAATCAGGGCTTTCCTCTCACTGGCAACCCCCAACCAGTTGACAGGCATTAATAATTCGGAGGCACTGTAAGGGAGATGTGGCTGTGCAACTGCTCCCTCTCTCTCAGCACGCCCTGACAGCTGCAGAAATGCACCCTGAGTGATCAGAGACTGCAGGCAATAAAAGCTTTGCCCTGTTCACCTTCCTCCCCCACAATCACAGCACAGAAACACTGCCTGCCCGACAGTAACCCATAGCACACGTGTGAGGGGTGAGAAAGCCATGCTCCCAGCATCTTCTCTGGAGGTGTGAGCAAATATCTGCCTGCACCTCTTCACTTTCAACAGCAAACACGAAATCTGGCCATTAACAGCTATTTTGGCTGCAGAAGATCCTGTGGTCATCTGTGGTCACAGCCCCTGCAGCACACTGTGGGAACCCACACACCTTCCAGCCTGCTGTCTGTGTCCCTGCAGAGGTGCAAAAAGCCTTCTCTCCTTGGCTGATCAATAATCAGCTCTCTGGGCTCTTGATAGCCTGATCATGTAAAAAAAAAAAGTAGCAGCAAGCTGAAAGCAAGAGCTGTGACGTGTCAGGATGGAGAACTCCATGGATCTAGTGCATGTCCCCTCCCCAGCAAAGCAAAGGGTTCTTGCATAACTCTCCCCAGCTCAGCCCACCCACCCCGGCTGAGTCACTCACACAGAGCTGCTCTCCTGCTCACAGCACAGACCTGCTCACCTTCACCAGCTTCAGCTGACTCTACATTACAGCCCTGCTGTCAGAGGAGGCACGTGGAAGGATGCAAGAAGGAGGATGTGAAATGCTGTATCTGAACAGACCCACAGAAGCAGAAGACTCCATAGTTTGGAAACCCCTTTTTTTTTCTATTTAACTCACATCAACTGGTTTAAACAGTCTTACAGGCACCGAGACCTCACCCAATTCAAAACAAAAGAATCAAAAAGAAAAGAGCTCACGCCGGTTCAGCAATCCCTGCCAAGGGGCATGAGAAGCCTTTCCATGCTTCACTCAGTTATTCACAGGGCCATCACGAACTTCTCCCCCTCTCAAGAGGGCCACTAAAGGCATCAGACACCACCCCTCCAATTGCTCACCCCCTCCCTGCCATTCCTCTCTCAGGGCCATACCTGCTTCCACTGGCGGTAGGTGGAGAATTCCCGGGAAGGAATGAAGAGGCTGAGTCGGAAGATGGATTTAAGTTCGGCCGGCAGCCCCTTCGACTCAAAGTACTCAAACTCCGCCTGCCTCTCCCCAAACGCGGGCACGTACAGACAGAGGCAGAGCATCTTTCTGAGCCCAAGACTCAGCTGCCCTGCTCAGTCCGACTACCAAGGAAGGGAAGTAAAACTGAGTGATTCCCCTGAGCTAATTTCAGTACCTAGTGGAAAGGAAATGCCAGCAAGTCTCATGACACATGCCTGTGAGTGAGCCTGGCTCCAGTGGGATTGGCTGCACAAGCCCGGCCCTTCCACTTAAAAGGGAAGCCGGGGCTGTTCAGTCCCACCCAGCTGATACGAAGGAGACACGTGTGCTGCCTCCCATTGCTCAACACCTGGCTCCCATTAAGCCCGGGTCCTTACATCACACTCGCTGCCAGTTAACTCTTACCGGGTGTCTCTCTTAACCCAGGACGCTTTGGCCAAGGGCCAGGACACTCGCCCGCTGTGCCTTACATCCCATCAGTGCTTTTCTGATCCTGCTCTCTCCTCTGTGGGGATTTACACAAATAGCACAGTGGGGACCAGTCCTGATCACAACCTCTCCCATCATGCAACACAGGAGGACTATCACTGTCTTCCCAAAAAAAGATTTTTTTGAAGTGCAGTAAGAACAGGATGCCAGCCACTTACTGCTTTAATACATGTTTAGGATAGCCAGCTTAAGCAATAGTTTTCCACTTTTACAAGGTTATTTTGTTATTCCAGAGTTGACTGGCTTTGGTTGCAAGTTCTCCCAAAACCACTTGTGCCAGCTAAGTGCAGACAACCCCTGCACACAAAGATCTCTCCCCTCTGTAGCACTCCAGAGTTACCAACACAGCAGCTATAAAGCCTGTGGAGGTTTGTCATTGAGCCAAATACAGAGAAAATCACCCAAATCAAGGGCAGGCTTCAAAACAGCCCCAGCTGCTTCTAAGCCTCCTAGCTAAGCATCCACACAGCAGTTACACCAGCTTAATATTTTTCATCCTCTTCTGACTCCAATTAAACATTGCAGTCAGATATGTGCTACGGGAAGTGTCCTGAGCAGAACAACATTTTCCAGTTTCTACTCTTGACAGTTTAACTGCTTTGTAAGCGAGTTCCTGAGCTCTCATTAGGAGCAAGCCAGGCTGGAGGGAGTGTGGCACAAGCACCATTTAATGCAGGTATAATTACAGCTTTCTGAGCATTTGGTGGAGTTTGAGGTACGGGTTAACACCTAGCTCTCCAGAGAGAGTACCGACATGCAGCGGGCAACAATGATGTTCAGGACAGAAGCACTGACTACTAACATGAATTTTAAATAAAATTATAGTCTTGGTATTAATCAGAGAGAAGCTATCATGCAGGGAAGATACAAAAAGCCATAGCAAATAACCCAAACGCTGTAAATCCTGTCTGCACTAGAAGTAACAAAGTGTGTTTGCTGAACTGGTTCAAGCCAGCCAGGATAACAGCCTTCCCCACTGCTGCGGACACAGCAACATTTTCTAGTGCTTGTTGTGTTTGAACAGCCTGCCTAGCAGAGCAAAGTCCAACCAGCACCCCCCTCCTCAGGCCCTCATGCACAGGGGTGCCTGTACATCTTTACTGTGGTATTTTGTTCTCTAAAGCAAAGCCAAGGTCTGTAATGAGCTGTTCATGGAGCTTCATGTCAATCATACAAACTGGGGATATTTAATCTGTGGCTTAATTTCAAGGAGATTTTTTTTTTTAAGCTTAATGGATCTTGACTCACAGCAGCTCAGTACCCTTGGGAGTCATGACCCACAATGGTGTCCTCTGCCCTTCCTGGGGCACCTCAACCACCATGGCAGCATGGCCAGGTTACCTAACCAGGCTTAACCTACTCCCTGCTGACGTCTCTCTGCATGAAAACAGGATCTTCTCAGGGACTCCAGATCCTCTTAAAGATCAGCTGCAGCAGCTCACTGCATGCGTGCCCACAGCACACCCCAGCCTTCCCACCAAGTCCAGTCTCACTGCAAGCAGCACCCTGATGATACCTACACCCCACAGCCTAACACCAAACACCCCCACCGAGGGGAGCAGAGTGGGTACCCCCAGCAACAGGTACTAAGTGAACAAATCTAACTCAGATTTGCTTCACAAAGCCTTAAGATCCTCCGTAGTCCTTCCCACGAGTTGCCAAGCATCACTATTATAGCTGCTTGGCAGCTCAGTTGCTATGCCAACATGATGCAGATTTTCCTAAGAAACTCTGTTTGGAGTTGGCAGCTAGAGACAAAAGGCAAAATCGGCACATTTTAGGAAAAAAAGCCCTACTACCTACGTCAGAGGAAAGGAGAAAGCTAATGAGGTTAAAGCTGATTTTAAGCAGGGTATTAATTACAGGACAGTGAGCTAAGAAGGAGAGACAGATTACAAATGAAGTTTATACCAGCAATTCAGGTTATAATGACAAAGGGAACTTAAACAAGTATTAAGAAGTTTTTGTATTTCAGTTAAAAAAATCCTGGTAAAGCTGGAAATACTCAAGAGCCAGGCAGCTCTCCAAAGCTGCAGGGATCAGTGCTGCTGGGACACTGGTGTGGGGTCACTGCCCACATGGAGCCAGTCCCACTGCCCCAGCCCCTGCGGGCAGCAGCACACACAGCCCAGGGCTTCAGGCGCCAGCTACAGACAGAACATCCCTCATTAGCACTGTCTATTCCTGATCAAAGCAAGGACAGGGCACAGAGCTCCAATGAAGTCACTCCTCCCTGATAATTCCATCCACCAATTCTGCTACTGAAACTACACATTTCTGGGCCATGTGGAACCAGCCTGGCTAATACCCTCTGCAGTTTCCTTGATGACATGAAAAGTGAGCTATGAAGGAAGGCAAGCCCAGCTCCTTCTCCCTTTAGCAAACTCATTTTCATTTTATTTATAGGATTTGGTTCTTTTACATGCTGCATGAGTTACCAATTTCCATAGCCTGCCATCCCTGCTAACCTTCCCAAATCATTTGTACTCTTTTAGGCATCTGCTTCATCACTGGTTTACTACATCACCTCCAGAATGTACCTCCCAAGGGATGGAAAGATGCAGCCATACAAGGAGCAGGAAAGTATGCTGTTTAATTTTGAATTTACTTTGCTAAAAAAAAAGGCTCTAAAAATATCGAGTACCAGCAAGCGTCACAGTCACATAACATCCTCCTTCAGAGGCAAAACAGCTTTCTGGGCTCCAACCCTATTGCTAGAAGGTTTCAATGGGTTCTGCTGACTTGGTCTTTTTTTAATTTCTAGAAACTAGCTTATAATTAATTGGACAGTACAGAAAGTCCTCACAAAGCACAGAGGATGTACAGTGTATGAAGGAGGGGAGTTAATGATTTAAGAGACCCCAGCAGAGTAAATTGCTGGAACCAGCCAAGGCTTTGCTAGGGGAAGGGTAAGAGACCAGGCACAGCAGAGAGCACTATGTGGTATTTGACATAAAGGTGACCTGTTCCACCGACAACACACGGATCCAAAGTTACAAGTCCAGATGGTGACATCAGGGGCAGATCATGCCTGTTTCCTGTGTACACAGATCCAGGGCCAACATAACACATTTGCAATCAGTATTTTCTCCCCATCTTTGCAAAAACAGCCTCATGTTGAAACAGCTTTAAACAGGCAAACATCTGAGGAGGAACATTGCAATGACAAGTGAAGACTGAAGAACCAAGGCCAGGAAGCCCCTCCAGTCAAGTTTATGGATACACATCAATTCCTTACAGAAACCCCAGTACCAGGTGTGATATTTAGTGTGTTTTTAGAAGAGAAGCAGTAACAGGTGTTTTTACAAAATGAAGTGGCCTATCAATCAAGAGACTGCTCCCAAGGTCACAACCAGCCAATGGCAGAGAACAAAAGCTCCCACATTTTCTATTACCACCAAATAACACTGTTTGCTCACAGTGGTTTATTATCTATCCCTAAGGCTGAAAGAGACTTTTCCCAACGCTTCTCCTTCAGACAGGTAATTAGAACACTGATACCTGATCAAGCACAAACAAGTCATTGCATCTTAATAAGTTACTGTCCATCAGCGGAGCCATGGGCTGGATGAAGCATAAGCCAGCCCAAATTGCAAGGTGAAACATATCTGCATAATCCTCAACAGAAGAGCTTTACACTGTGTTTTACTTTACAATCAGGGCAAGCTAAAATTACACAGTCACAACCTCCTGGCAGATGGGCAGTTACTTCCTAAGATGAAATAACTCCATTTTACCACATACTTATCCTCTAGGTATTTCTTCATTAGCCAATCCTACGGTTCCTATGCAGCAGAGCTTCCCAGGGTCACACAGGAAAGAGGAGATTGGTATCAGCTTTCAGAGAAAGCTTTATTTCCAGGTGTGAACAGATGGTCTCTCCCTGACTGAGAGACCATTGTTCTCTGGAAGACACCAGAGATTTTCAGCCCTATAATTCCAAGGTTTTCGTCACCACTTCCTTCAGTTCTGAGCCTCTGTCCTTCTTCAACCTCTGTGCACCAAAGCTCTCCTCAAAATGCGCATGCTCCTTTTTTGGAAGGGGATGCACAGTGCTAACTGCTAAGGATAGAGATGAAGGCAAAAGTCCCTGCAGATTTTTCAGTCTGATTCAAGCAGGGAGTGGCTTCTGCTCCCCAGAATGTGAAATGCTGCCCTGCTTGTTTCCATTCCAAACAGCAGCAGAACAGATATTAATCCGCTCTACAATTTAAACCTGTTCATCCCTCATTTTAAAGAGAAAGCTCACGGCAACAACCATGCCCAATTCCCTGTCAAATATGCTGGATCCTGAAAGCCACACACCCCTATCCTTGCTGCAGCCCTTCAGTGTCATCCCCACCCTTTGCAGGCCTTATGCCCAACTTCTTCCCCCCCAATCCCAGGTCACACCCTTGGTTTTAAACCACATGTAGCCAGAGCTGACTGCACCATCCTCAGGGGAGACAGACAGCCCTCCCTCCATTAAATAAGCCAGAGCTGCAGTCGGCCAGCACTGTGCTGGAAGCTCCGGCACTAAACTAAGCAGCTTTTGTTCGCCTCCCCCCAGACAAAGCCTCACCATTTACTCTCTGCCAACTGTGTGGCCCCACCACCTCCCCACTCTCCCACCCCCTGGGAACTTCCCATCCTCACGCAGATTTTAGTCTCTCCCTTATGCCACCCGCTCCCCAGGGACAGACTTCACTCTCTTCCGGGCTCTGCCATTCAAATAATACAGCCAGTTACTCATTTTGCTCAAAACATGCAAGTTTTACCAAAGGCTTGCCAAATTACCAGAGACTGACTCCAGAACATTTTAGGATGCATTTGATTCTTTGCCGGCCTCCGGTGCAGGGGTGGGACTCGCCACTATCCTGCATTATCATTCCCTGTCCTCCCAGTCACGCTTTTTACAAGTTGCCCAGGAACCCTGGAGGCGCCCATATTCCCCCATGCCCCTAAACAGTATTTTTCTCCCACACTTTGAGCATCATATTTGGAAGGTTAGATCACCTCCTCTCTTCAGTCACTCCCTGCCCCCCGCCCCCTTCCTCTCTAGCAAGCACACACGTTAGACCCTACTCCCTTTTCCTGTTCCTCTCCCCCCCTCCCCAAATTCACACACACAGCTACTCACACACTCCACCTGCAATACCCCTTCTCCCAGCAGACCACACACTCCACTGTCATGTGCACCAACCCCTCCTCAGGCCCCTGGATATCCCATTACCTTTGGAAAATGCTCTGCGGGTCCAACCACCAGTAGGATAGTTGGTCTCCTTTCAGTGGGATCAGTCCCTCTGTCCTGTGTCTTCCCCAACACCTTTGGCCCTTTCTCCCCGGGGCCTGGAAGTGGGGTGGTGTTTCTGGCCTCATCCTCTTTTTCATCTGCAGGACCTTGGCATATGGCCCTGGGAAGGAAGCTAGACAGAAAATGCCACAGGGTCTGCAGCATTGCTGCTCCAGCGAGCATCCCAGGCAGGGAAACCCTGAGCGCTCAGGAGCTGCCCGCTGCCAAGGATGATGTGACTGCACTACCAAGCACCCCCAAGACGGGAATCGGCACGGCAGCCAGCGGGAGGTTCAACCCAGCGACTCCACCGGCTCCGATTCTTTACAGACCGCTCCTGCGGATGCTTCCTGCCTTTTGAAATTGCTGCTACTGCAGTCGTGCCTGGCCTGACAAGCAGCTCATTGTACCAGAGCCTCAGAAATCTGATGGCAACAGACAAAGCACAAGCCCCCTGGCACGGAGAAGCCGAGACGCTGCGCTTTGGAGGCTTGGACAGAGAAGCCGAGACGCCGCGCTTAGGAGGAAAGCTAAAGATGAACCTCTCCGAGAGGAGCTTCTCAGAGCTGCCAACAGCGCTGCGCCTCCCGGCTCATCCCAGCGGCAGCCCAGGCGAGCAGCGAGGCTGAGCAGCGATGCTGAGCACCCAGGCTGCGTCCCCACTGCAGCAGTGCCCAGCCAATCCTCGCTCCCAACACTGCGCTGCTCCGGAGCACGGCAGCGCGCGCAGCCGGCCGGGAGCGCGCCCGGGGCGCGGGAGGCCGCCCGCAGAGGAACGCGCCCGCCGGGCCCCGGGCAGCGGCCTGGGCATGGGAGGCACTGCCCCACAGCTATGGGCACCGCCCGAGGGATGCGCGCTGCTCGGCAGCTCCGGCTGCAGCTCTTTGTTAGGGCAGCAGATGGTTCCGCAGAGAGAAGCCGGCTTTGCCCAGCCATGGCCGCATTAACCTCTAAGTGCACTCTCTCTCCCCGGTCTATTATAGTCTCATCCGTGCCTACAATAGCTCTTTGGTGCTGCATTGTGCTGCTGCCGCCTTCGGCTCCAGCACCGCGCTTACGGCCATTCATCAGTGGGAGAGCTGTGCTAAAACCATCGCTGGTTGGTCAGCTGGTCGAGCTCTGCTGGAGGAGCCTTGAACCACCTAGTCAAAGGTAGGATATTCATATATACAAGCACAGGGACACATTGTATTGCTTGGATGTCTACAAGAAATGCCACGCTTTCCTCTGCTGCCACAGCAGCAGTTGTTCATTGATTGCTGAGGCTGTATCAGCCTCCCACCAGAACTCATCCTGAAGGAATCCAGCAGCATTTTCCATTTTACAGTTCATCAGCTTACTTCATATTCCCAGATTCTTTGTGTCCACAGAGGGCATCGCATGCCTCACTTCTAAAGTACTGTAACTCTTCCATAAGTTTGGGGGTTTTAACAAGCAGAAAATGAGTACAAACCCACAGCTTCCATCACCTGGGGCTCCCTACCCAACAAAGCACAGCAAGCAAAGGACCTCAGCTTTCAGCTTTTAACTTTTGAGAGTGACAGACTGCAGGACACTTCTGGTATAGAGACATTAGATGTGAAAATATGATCCAAAATTTAAAAGGTCTGCGAGCCTTAAGCAGCCAAGTTGCACATAAATTTTGAGATGAACATCACTTTTGGGAACTTGCTATCATTGAATTCCCATAATGAACCTAGGTAATGGAAAAAGTGAGAGACAAGTACATAGAAGACACCACACTAAAAAAATTCTTCTGCAAATACACCATAATTACTTAAGAAGAAAAAAATGCTTTTTAATCACAAGGTCTGTGTACAGTATGCAACAAAGTTTTTTATCTTAAAATTTGAGACATACCAAAAAGTAACCACACATAAAAAATTTACAAAATTACGGGGCAGTAACACTGAGATGAGGGTGTGGGAAAGCCCTGTCCCTGTCTGAGGAATGGCACAATCTGGTTCTAGTTGGGATGCACTCAGCAGCTCAGGCATGGGCAAAAAAGACTGAGGAATTCTTGTCATGCCTCAATTACCCTGAGCTGCTGCCAGTCATCACAGCTACAAGCACAAAAGTTAAACTACTTTCTAACACATAGTGAATCAGATCCTTTAAGATGACATTTGGAAGTTTTTAATGCTCTCAAGCCAGAGGAACAAAGCAGATTTCCTGAACTGGGCACAGTTCTTCAAAATCAGCTTCTATTAGCCTAAGGCTGTGGTTTCACAAGCAGCTGTGAACTAATCTGAAGCTTACTGCCACTACAAGTCATCTCACACATTCACTTAAGCCCTGCACTTACCTTGCTCCCATGCTCCTCTGACAACCTCATAAACCCAGCCAAAAAACTGTGCTGGGGTAACCAGTTGAGGCTACTCATGGATGGGGTCCAAAAAAGTGTGGAAAGGGCATCTGAGCTGCCTGCAGCAACAGGCAGGCTGCCCTGCCACTCACACAGCTACAAGTCATGATTCAGAAGACAAAGCACCCAAAGTAGAACTTGAGATTTGTCCTCTGTGGTCACTTAATACTCACAAGGCCCCATTTAACAGCTGATGTTACCTGACACTGTTACAATTGTTCCCCTGCATTTGTTTTAACTTTAGTGGTGTGTGCACATCAGGGACTCCCATCTTCCTTCGTTCATGCAGAGATTTCATAAGAAAATAATAATTTGTGCAAGAAATTACATGCCTGGGGTGTAATTAAAGCTGAAACTCAGCAATGCTTCTTTGGCCTCTGTCCTCACTAAAGGAAACCTCAGAGGAATTCTGCCACCACACTAATTCACACAACTCCTTGAGAACAGGCATAATTTTCTAATCATATTTAGGGAAAAAAAAAAGGCATTTATTTTACCAAGTGGGGAATTTTATTAGGTCAGAATAATAAACCTAGTAACAGCAAGATGATTATAGCTAGAAGCAAGACAACTGCACTCCTACAGGGAATTTGTAGGGAAGTATTAC
Organism: Cettia cetti; assembly: GCA_013401135.1. Taxonomy (NCBI): domain Eukaryota; kingdom Metazoa; phylum Chordata; class Aves; order Passeriformes; family Sylviidae; genus Cettia; species Cettia cetti. The sequence goes on from VZUI01050334.1 coordinate 78,824, forward strand.
TCTACCAACACCACCATGAAGCCAATCATTCACACATAAAAAAAAAAAATGTAATAACTACTGTGAGTCCAGCATGAAAGGTGACACAAAGGAACACGAGCAGCAAGAATTCACTTTTTCTAGAAATCATGAACAAACACCTAGGCCACAGTGAAACAACTTTCCCAACCTCAGCTTCATTAGGAGACAGCTATTTCTCCAATTCCAGTTATTTACATGATCCAGACCTGGGATTTAAGGCAGAAAAAGCAGGAGGGCTGATCTGAATGCTGGCTCTTGGCCAGCACACCAGTCACTGGGGACAGAAGGCGCCTGTGGCAGCTGGCCTTAGAGCCCTGCACACTAAAATGGATAGTCATTAGATAGCCTGAGCAGAAACTGACAATAAAGAGCTGTAATCTATCCAAATGGAGACAAAAGAGAGAAAAAAGCAAGAGACTGACATGTTTTGCTCAATTATTTTTCTCAGTAGTACAAGCTGGCAGAGGGAGGTTCTGTGGAAGCCATAAAACTAAGGTATCTTGTACCTTTTTCAGCCACATCATCATACCTGCTGAGTCTAAAACCCCAGTTTTCAGACAGACACTTGCCTTTTCCAAGCTGGTATACCTGGCAGAAATTCACTTTTGCTTTAAGATGATTTCTAGAAGACTTTTGACTAAATGCACAGCGGTTTCCTGCGAACATATGAGCCTCATCATCAACAACTTGCTAACATGTAAAAAATGTGAGAGGGAGGGTGGAAAGCAAGGGGGGCAGAGGGAAGGGAGCTGTGCTGGGGGCAATGACCCTTCTCCTCCAGCAGAGGAAGAGCTGTCTGCAGTCTCTGGTTCCTTAGGTGACCCTGCAGGAATGAGCAGTGACTCATCTCCTTCGGGAGCCTCCTGGAAGCACCCCAAGGAGCCCTGCTGCCTACATGTGTGTGCCACCCAGAAACAGCACCCAGCCCCCAGCTGGGATGGGCCACCATGACTCAATTACCTCTTATCTTTTCAAATTTAATTTCTGAAAGAGGAAAATGTTAAGTATGTCACTACTTCACACATTTTAGAGAGCTGAAGTTAACCCTGCACGGTGCTTCTCACACCACTGCATAAAATCTTGGCCACTGCTGTTTAAATAATTAAACTGCCTGGTGACATTCAAGTACATTCATATATTAAGGTGACACAGCATAGCTCAGGGAACACTACAAAGCAACTCAGGCCTCCTCGTTACAGAAACCCTGGCACAAGGAATGAGCTACCCAAGCTGATATATTCAGGCATCCACAGCCAGTGCCAAACACAAAAATACAGAGAGAGCTGGCCAGGGAGGGGGAGCACAGAGCCACTGCCCAGGACAGAGAGTTCCACCAAGGTCATATTATATGAAAAGCAGGGATTAACCAAGAGACAAGGCATCCTTAATACTCAGAAATTAAAAAATCAACTTCTTTCTGCACCAGACAGTTAAGCAGGAGAACAGGTAGTGAGAAAGGATGGCCCTGCAGCAGCCCAGGCCCAGGCCTGCCCCCACACAGTTCTCCTCAGGCTAAACCATGTAGGTTCACATACCAAGCAGCTTTGCTTTTCCAAGCAACTCATGATCTAAAAATTTCAACAATTTCTCTTAGAGTGGAATTCTCCACTGCAAACCACTTTAGCTGTGAGAAGCCTCCCTGCAGCTTCCTGACTTGGGAGTTGGAAAAACTCAGCCATCTCTGCTGCCTTCCCTAATGGACATGAATTATCACAGCTATGCCTCTCCACCCAAGACAAAGACTGGGCCATCATTAAACTGTGCTCATGTCCCACATTCACAGGGACAAATATAGCAATAGGACATGAACAAGAACAAAGACTCATTTCCCATTTGCTACAAGTAGTGCTGTAGGGAAAAGCTCCCTCCCCCTTCTCCCCCTCCTGACACCGTATCATGTTATACTGTGTGCAACCAAGAGCCCAGGGCTGCAGCACCACCATTTTGTAGGGCTCTCAAACAAAAGACCAAGTCCTTATTATGGCTTTGACGTCTTTTATTAACATTCATCAGCCATTTAAGGGTTCTTCTCAATATCCAGCTAGATTAAAAATAAAAATTAAAAGAAACAGTATGTATGCTGAAGTCTGGAGTTTTTTACCTGCCATTATCTCAGTAATCTGACAACTCCCTGAAAGGGGGTTTTAGCCACCTGGAAGTTGACCTCTACTCCAAGGCAACCAGCAACTGGACAAGAGGAAATGGCCTCAAGCCACGCCAGTGGAGGTTCAGGTTGGACATCAGGAAGCATTTTTTCACTGAAAGGATTGTAAGGCACTGGCACAGGCTGTCCAGGGAGGTGACATCCCTGGAGGTGCTCTCAAAACAACTTAGTGCTACAGTTTAGTTAAAAGGGTGGTGTTGTGTCAAAGGCTGGACTCTATCTTGGAGGTCTTTTCCAACATTGACTATTCTAATAATCCATGCAGATGAGGACAAGGAGCTATGCCCAATACTTACCAAGACATTGAGCCCTGGTCACTAAAAAATGCCCCACAGAACACACTGAAAGACCAAAGCACTGCTGCATATTCTACACAGGCACAATCAGCTGCTTTGGATGAGTTTTGTTGTTTCATTCCACTCAGGCTGCAAAGTTCCTACAGGCATTCACTTCCCTATGAAGTTCAGAACAGACCCCATCCTGCAGGAATTAATATTGTGGGGGCACATCAGTGATATTCAGGATGCCTTTCTACTTAACACAATGTTGACATTTAAAATTTATAAGCTCTAGTCAAAGTTGCACCTACATCTCTCAAAGGTCAGCAAGCAGCCCTTGGTCATTAGCACTGTGCAAATAGGACAAAGGTCTCTGCTAAATAAACCAGAGAACCACCAGGCTTCTCCAATTTTTCTGCAAGATAGGACAAAAAAACAATCCTGGTAGAACAAATATCCCTCAAGAGTTATATACCTGGTCCTTTATGTACATAAAGCAACACCTGCCTCATCTGCAATTGTTTGTTTATACCCAAGGGAAACATGCAGGAGCGAGTTTCTCCTGTGCATATTTACATCTCAAACCTCCCCTCTGAACACTGAGTGGACACACACTGCCCATTTCACACATTAATCACACTAAGGCAGGGCTGACCAGAGACCAAGTCTGGGTAAGACTTTTACCAAGACAGTCTGAGATTCCCTGGTCCTCAGCCCTCCTCTCCTGCTGTTGTCCCTGCAGGACCTCTGTGTCCTGGCAGAGTGACAGCCTGGGGTGCCAGCCCGTCTCCCTGACATTCCCTGTCCCAAAGCTCTCACTGTAGGGGCTGCTGGCCAAGGCTATTAATAACCAACACTGTGTCTAGAAGTTTCCTTGTGCCAAACCCAAGGCTTGTCTTCCCAAAGTCTTTTCTGCAGCTGTCAAGAACTCATGTGATTGATTACAGAGTTCATTGCATCTTCAGCCTATATCAGAGAAGGCAACAAACCCCAAATTCATACCAACTAACCACCCACCACAGATTTGAAAGTTTTATCTACAATTAAATCACCGACCTACAGTTCTGCTCTTGCTCAAGTGCATGAGAACAGGGCCTCCATCAAACCACACATTGCAAAATTTACAAAGAGCAAGAACAGGCCTCCACTCCCTACAGACTCAGTAAATACGATCTACTTTGCTTATTATTTTAATAAACATTTTTTCATGAATGTGTGAACTTAATTTGCATGTTACTGAAAATGGTTTTACCTTGTATTAAACTGGTTTGGGGTATTCACAAAGGGTAATCCTTTGGGATTAGTAAGGAGTTGGGTGGATGAGAAGTTGCTGGCAGCAGAAGGAAGGCTATCAACTGGAATATCAAACTGTAACAGTATTTGTCTGATACAACCTTGTGTTGCTCGACTTTTCACCATGAATTACAAAAGCCCAGCTAAAAGCTCCACAAGTGCCCCAGCAGGATTCAGGACACATAAACCATGAAAATGTGATAATGCATAAATGTATATAGGTTTGGAGATGTATTGTGAGATCTAAATGACAGCTGGAGAGATATCCCAGTCCAAATTACAGAACAGGACTAGAATTTTGCTCTTTTTATCATAAACTGACTTCTGTAACACAATAAAAACTCAGGTCCTCCAATTCCAGATGGCTGTGAATGGAAAACAGGTGAAATCATCACACTGGAAAATGTCCCTGCTCCTTCTGCCCCTTACAGTTGCCAAGAATTGCATACATTGTACATAGTATAAAACAGAGTATTCAAAAGTGCTGAAGAATAAAACAGTTACTGAAACAGAGCCTGAGAGGAAGAATTAAATGACGTCATGACAGAAGATAAAGTATTGATCAGAAAGAAGATTAAATTTTTTTACAATTGCAACTGCTACAGTAGAAAGAGTTTCTCAATCCATTCATGCAGTCACTTGCGAAAGAGCTAACTGATCTGTTATCCCAGACTGGCATGGACACAGCTGGAAGAGTCCAGGGACACACTTCCAATGCAAAGCTGTTCAGAAGAAAGGCCTGACGCAAACAGAGCACTGCAGAGTCCAGCTGCAGCAGCACAGCTTTGCTTCTTCAGTACATGGGAAAAGCAAAAAACAGACCCGAGGGGGAAGTTTGGACAGCCAGGACCCGAAGATCAAAGAGGAGATATGGGGCTAAGGAAGAAGCGATGAAAGCAGATTTCAGCAGCCTGGGAGCCGGTAGAGTTTTCCATGGGGAAGCCGATACCAAGGGAGTAATCACAGTCACACATATGAACTTAGGAGGGGAAAGTATCACAAGACCAAGGAGGACATCATTGCTACAGCAGAGGCAAAGAGGACATTTGGGACTGAAAAGAGACAAGGGTTATGTTTTCTCTGTTTCTTAAAGTGAACTAGTCCAGCAGAAGATGCTCAGCACCACTACAGAAGAGGCAGCTGCAGACAAAGTTCACCACTTCAGTCTGTCTCTAGGCAGCTGGGATTAATTCCACCAGTTCAGACTGTCTGGAACTTCAGGAGCAGGGATGAAGTTTTGGAATGGCACTCCAGCTCTGCAGTTAATCAGGATCAGTAGGAAAACAGTTATATTAGCAAACACACAAATATTACCATCACACATTCTTTCAGCAATAGGACATCTGCAGATACAAAGTAGGAAACAATTCTGTTTTAGCATATTTCCATTAAGTGCATATTTCAAGTTCCATAGGTCTATATAAAGTCAGCAAGCAACAGTAACAGGACACTGACCATCCCAGAGGTAGATGAAATTTAGCAGTAAAAGACTATCCCTTCACACAGTAGAACAAGAAAGGCTTTAAAAAAAATTCTTCACATGGTTATCATTTTACTGCCCAAACAGAGTTAAGTATGTGGATTGCTTCATGCTGACCAGTGCAAACAAGTATTTCATTACAAGGCTCACTGGTTTGGCACACTGTATTTGTCAATTGGTTTAAAGATAACAGCATAGGTTAAAACAAAAACAAAAAAAACCAAAAAACACAAAAAAAAACAAAAAAAAAAAAAAAAAAAAAAAAAACAAAAAAAAAAAAAACACCAAAAAAACCCAGAAAGCATCGTTTACATAAGCAAATTCTACCTCAAAGGACATCTGAGTACAAGCCCTTCTCTTCCCCACCACAGAAAGCAACCTCTAAAAGAGAAGGCAACAATTTTCCAAGAATGCCACTAAGGGTTTTATCTCAGCAAGAACTCTCAAGCATTGAAGGAGCCAAAATATTGCTCATTTTCTTTTCAAGTTCAGCCCAAAAGTTATTGTTACCCACAAGGACTTTCAGCCTACTGATGCAGGGAGATTAGCAGCTCCCAGCTAAGATTAGTGATAACCTCACTTTACAAGCTCAATGTTTTCTCCATCTGCTCCCAAACATTAGAAGGCAACTCCCATATCAAATGTACTGCTGCATGGAAGGAAAAATAAAGTGCACCAGAGGCACCAAGTAATTTACTAATCACAAGCAATCCATGTGATTTATGCCTAAATTGGTCTCCAAACACCATGCTCGATAAATCCAAAAGGTTTTCTATCTTGACACTTGAGCACTTTCCTTGAGCGTGACCTCACATTAGTTAAGCATTGAGGTGCCATAATTAGCTAAGGATGGAGCAGAAAAAAGCCTGACTTATTAATAGAACTGCCTTGGAAACAGGAAGTTTATTTGATTTCCCTAAAAATTGCTCAACACGGAAGTTTGCTAACCAGCTGAGGGCTGTTCCCACATTTTTAACTGGAACTTGAGAGTTTTGAACTCTGCATCCTCACTCTCAATGGTTTTTACCCTGCTGAAGGGGATGCTCTGCCATACAAACAATGCTTTGCAAACTCTAGAACAGTTTGATTTGGAAAGGACCTTAAGGAACACCCAGTTCCAACCCCCTGCCACAGGCAGGGACACCTTCCACTAAATCAAGTTGCTCAATGCCCCTTCCTAGCCTGGCCTTGAACACTTCCAGGGATGGGGCAGCCACAGCTTCTCTGGGCACCCTGTGCCAGGGTTTCACCCCCCTCACTCTGCTGATGTGGAAGAGGAGTCAGAGGAAGGAAAGGACTGAGGAACAATACTGACAGACAAGGGCTTCAGCAGAAAGACAGGATTGTAAAGCAGCATCCAGCCAGCGCTTCCCTCCGGCAGCGAGCTCCAGTCCCGCAGAACGGTTCCTCTGTGCCGCTCCCGCAGCGCCAAGCAAAGAAACTCTCTGCTGGGAAGTAAAAATGCAGTTTATTTTAAGGTGCTTCCTCCTGGGCTAGAGAATGTTAGCCTGGATTGAATTACATGCAAAGAGAAGGGAATGCAAACGGAGGCAGGCATGCAGGCGTGAGCACAGAATGTTCTGAGGTCATGAGGGAATTTTGCCAGAGGTCAAGGATTGGGCCCCACAGGTGGCAGCAGGTCACTGTCACAGGGCATGCACAGGTGACTTGTAGTACAATCAGATTTACATATCTAAATGCACCCAGCAGAAAACCCCCATGGCACTCATGTTACTTCTAGAAACAGCACAACTAAACTACTCACAAGATCACACTGCCAAGGAATTCTCATATTTTACAGCAGCAAGGAAGATGCCAACCAAAAAGAAATGTTAGAAGTTAAGATACTGGAGATTCAAAGTTAGAAAGGAACTAGAAACTCTGGAAAGGACTGTGCAAATTAAGCACTCAAACTGGAGCACCACTCCCAGAACAGGGAGAGAATACCAGCTGTCACTTGAATTAAGTATCTTTTCACGACTCTGAAGTTATTCTTAAACTCTTCTTCCTTCCTGTAGGACTCAGGCACTCTGTGGTGGCACACTGGCTACACCCATGTGTTTATCTCCTATCTTCACATGATACCAAGTTTTTTTTTATGGCCCTGCACATGAAACACAAGCGACTAGGCAGGGAAAAACTGTGCAGCACTGAGGACAAGGCCATTAATCATAGACATGTAAATTACACTAATCACAGTTAAATAGAGCAGCATCATGTTGAACCTTGGAGCCCTCAGTGTACAGCATCAGAGCAGTGTGAGTACAAAAGGCTCCCAATACTGAAAGAGAAAGCCAGAGCTGCACGTTCTATAAGCTCCACATGCGAACTGTACAGAACAGCAGCCTCCCTACATTCTAAGATATTTCCAAACCCATAAAACAAACGAGTCTGGCATAAGCCATCCTGGGCGAACATGAGTAGCAACACGCACCAGACCCATACGAGGAACGCGGTGATGGAATGAAACCTGCGCAATTACCCTGACTTCAGGAATCGCTTTCCACTAATGTAAGGCAGCATGCAAGTTGCCCTGTCCCGAGTCCTGGAGAAACACCATTTCCTTTGCGGTTTTTCCTGCCCAAACACTATGGTTTTACTCTTATTAATTACGGACAGTTAATACCGTACATGCCTATGGGAAGCAAGCAAGCTGATTCCTCCGGGTCTAGTGCGCAAGCCGGCAGGGTGGTTTTGAGGCAAGGACCCTTGGGGAGCGGAGCGGCCGTGTCGCATCACACAGCCCCGCTCTCGCTCGGGGAACAGGACGCTAAAGGGACGCAGGTGCTGCCACGGTGCTACCATGCGCAGGTGCCACCGCTGCCCCGGCGAGACACAGCTGGAAAGTCTCCAGAGTCCACGTCCTGCTCCCGAGACGGGCACGGAGAGGGCGCTGGAGGGGATACGGGACGAGGAGAGCGGCCAAACCCTCCCTCATCGCCGGAACGCGGCACCACTCAGCCCCGCCGGGCCAGACCCCACCGACCGCCGCCGCTCACCCGCAGATCCAGCTCGGTGCGGTGCAGCCCAAGGCGGCCTAGCCCCACGGCCAGATCGTGGATGCAGAGCGCGCCGTCACGATTCACGTCGAGCTTCTGGAACAGAGCGCGGAGACGCCGGTCCTGCTCGGAGGCCTCGCACGGCGACCGTCCGCTGGACCCCGCGCTCCCTCCGCCGGCGCCGCCGCCGCCGCCGCTACTGCCGCTCTCCACCGCAGATCCGTGCGGTGACCCGCACGGGCAGAGAACGCCGCTCACCACCGGGGAGGCGAGAGAGCGCCGCGCCCCCGGCATGGCCGCGCCGCCACCACCGACCACCCCTCACGCCCGCGGCACCGGCAAATGGCGCCGCTTCCGCCTTCGCGCCACGCGCCGTCGCCACCACGTGACGCCCGGCGCCGACCAATCACAGCGGGCGACACGCCCTGGGCTACACCCCGCGGCGCTCACGTGGAGGGCGGATCGTGACGTCAGAGGAGACGCCCTCGCCTCCACCAATCGGAAGGAAGCGCCGCGGAGTTTCTGAGTGTTGCAAGGGAGCTGTGCAGGCGCGCGGGCCAAACCGCAATTGGCTGAACCCTCTGGGAAGGCGGCGATAAAGCGAACGTCTCCTATCAGAGCCAGAGCCGGGAGTCAGTTTGAGCTTGACGGACGTCAAGCGCATCCGGTAGGTTGGAAAGCAGTGCGCGCTCTGGATTGATGGACAGGGGAAGCATCCAATGGAATTGGAGCGAGGAAATCCATGGGCGGGCCCAACCCCCTCACCGGCCCCACGCAGGCCCAGTGCCCTGAGACCAGCGGCGGGGCGGAGCCGCCTTTGGCTGCCTGATGGACAGGGCTGTTGACCAATAATAATGCGGCATTGCAGGCGGAAGGCGGGAAACTTGCTTGACGGGCAGGCGGGAGGGCCAATCAGGCGTGGCAGGAAGAGGGGCCGATTCTGGAAGCCATTACGCCAGTGCCGCAGGGCGGGGGCCGTTGCGCGGGGCTGCCGGGCGGGCGCCGTACGCAATTTGCGTATCGTTGGCGGTGCCAAAGGGGGAGCGGGGGGGACCGACCCCTCCGGGCCCTGAGGGGCCTCGGGCCCCCCCTGTTGGCCCCGGCCCCGGGGGTGGGGGGGCCCTGCCGCCCCTCGGCCCTGCCCAGCGTCCCCCAGGTCCCCCAGGTGTGACCCCCGTGCCCCGTCCCCGGTGCCCCCCATGGCTATGGCGTCGCCGCCGGCGCCCCCGGCCAAGAAGCGGAAGATGAACTTCTCAGAGCGGGAGGTGGAGATCATCGTGGAGGAGCTGGAGCGAGGAAAGCACCTCCTCGTCAACCACTTCAACGCGGGCGTGCCGCTGGCCGCCAAGGCCGCCGCCTGGCACGACATCCTGCGCCGCGTCAACGCCGTCGCCACCTGCCACCGCGAGCTGCCCGAGGTCAAGAAGAAGTGGTCCGACCTCAAGACCGAGGTGCGGCGCAAAGTGGCCCAAGTGCGGGCTGCCATGGAAGGGGGAGGCGAGAACCAGAACGGCGGCGGCAACGGGCCCGAGGGCGAGGACCCGGCGGGCGCCGCGGCCGCCCCGGTGATCCTCACCCCCATGCAGCAGCGCATCTGCAACCTGCTGGGAGAGGCCACCATCATCAGCCTGCCGAGCGGCGACTGCGGCGCGGGTGACGGGAGCGAGATCCCCATCACCGCGTCGGCCACCACGGTCACCCTGACCCAGAGTGAGTGCTGCGCCCGCCGGAACGCTCTGGGCTGGACTGGAGCGCCACACACAGCCCCTGACACCCTCCCCCTGCGAGGAGACCCCGAGCCTTCTGTGGGGAGAGAGCCGCAGAATGGTTACGGTTGGAAAGGACCTTAAAGAGTACCCAGTTCCAACCCCCTGCCATGGGCAGGGACGCCTTCTACTAGACCAGGTTGCTGCATCCAGCCTGGCCTTGAACATTTCCAGGGATAGGGTGCCCACAAGTTCTTTGGGCAGATAGAAGCCCTAACAAGCCCACATCTCTGTAATGAAATGCTCCTCCCAGTCTGCCCTTGTGCTGTAGGGGTGTGGCCGCAAGACACCAACGTACTGAAAGTCAGTTTTGACAGCTGGACTCAGCCTTAAGAACAAGGGAATCAAGGATCCTTTGCACCTTGGGAGATTATTCAATGACTCTCTGGGAACAAAAGCAGGGGGAAAAACATCTTCAGGGCTGATTTTCCAGTGTGCAGTGTCCCAAAGAGCAGCTCTTCCACCGACAGGGGCCATTCTGGGTCTTTTCTCGCTGTTATGTCAGTCAGTTAATGCTGCTTGGAAAGATTGTTCTAAACTGGAGCTTGAGAAATGATATTGTCTGGACAGATAAGGCATTCCCTATTTCTTTGGATTGTACAGCCCAGAAGGAAGCTCGACTGAGGGTGGAGTAGACTTAAATAGGTCATTTTGTGTGTTGCTGGCCATTGTGTGTTATCTCACTGAACAGGCTGTATTCCTGTGATATTCACTGAATAGTCCTGTAGATAAAAATCCTGTATCACAGCTACTCCTGACTCCCTTTCTGTCCTTTGTTCTCAGTTCCTGCAGAGACAACTTACCACAGTCTGGAGGACGGGGTTGTGGAGTACTGCACCACAGAAACCCCCACCACGGTCACTGCGGAGACACCCCTGGAGATGATGGCCCATCAACACGAGGTGTCTGCCAAGCCCCAGGAGCTGAAAAGCCGCATTGCCCTGAACTCAGCCAAGCTCCTGCAGGAGCAGCGAGTAACCAACCTGCACGTGAAGGAGATTGCCCAGCACCTGGAGCAGCAGAATGACTTGCTGCAGATGATTCGCCGCTCGCAGGAGGTGCAGGCGTGTGCCCAGGAGCGGCAGGCACAGGCCATGGAGGGGACACAGGCAGCGCTGAGCGCCCTCATCCAGGTCCTCCGCCCCATGATTAAGGACTTCCGTCGATTTTTGCAGAGCAATACACCCAGCCCGTCGGTCACCACTGACCCTGGCCAGACAGGGCAGCAAGATGGTATGAGCCAGTGAAACAGTGATGGGAGGGGAGCTTTTAGATTGATGTTAGGAAAAATTTCTTCCCTGAAAGGGTTATCAGGCCCTGACACAAGCTGCCCAGGGCAGTGGTGGCGTCGCCATTCCTGGAGGGATCTAAAAGATGTGTAGATATGGCACTTGGGGGCATGGGTTAGTGGTGAATATGGCAGTGCTGGGGAAATGGTTGAACTCGATGATCTTAAAAGTCTTTTCCAACCTAAACAATCTGTGATTCTATGGGACATCTGCTGTGCTAAAAATCTGCCCATGCTGGGCAAAGGACACTTAGAAGCAAGGAGTGCTGTCTCTTCTCAGTGTGGATGGCTCCCTTGGAGTTTGGCTGAGTCTAAACATGCTTCTAATCTTGTGCTAATCTGCCTTTTCAGACTCTCTACAGAGACATGGCAGGATGTGTAATAAACCAGCAACTTAACATGGATTGCTTTAGTTCCTCAAACAATAGATTTATTCTCTAAAAAGTTATTTTTTAATTTCTGTTTGAAAAAAATCTGTCTGAAGTATGACACCCTCTCTTTTTGTCTCTCTCTCGAGATCTATAGCCTTTAACTGACTTCTCATGTGGAGAGTTTTGTCGGGATATCAGTGCTGCAGCTGTCAAGGTACAGTGATCGTGAGCCCACAATGCACACAGTGAATGCATTTCTGCTTCTTGCTGAAAGCATTTACTGGAAACGTGGTACCAGATGTGGTAGAACCTTCCCTCTGCTCTGAGAGCTATGGATCGTGCTCCTGCAGCGTCACATCCAGCCCCTGCAGACCAGCACCCAGCCTCTGCACCTGCCTCCCCTGAGGATCCCAGTGGCATTGAGACAGTGCATTCACCTCATGTTTTATCTGCGTGCAGTCATGAAATTTCTCTATCAACTTGGCAGATGTGATGAAAGTTTCATGTCTTGGGTACCAGAAACTCTCCTGGGATACGTCTTGGCACAATGTCTTTATTTGTCACAGTATAAACACCCAAGGGCCTGGATGAGTTTCACTTGGGTGGATGGAGCAGTGAAACTCCATCTCTGCCTTATCTGCATAGTTTGTCTCCTCCAGAATACCTTGATCCTTCAAAGTGGACCTGGACTGACATCCTGGACTAAGCTGCAGCCACACAGGAATTCCCCATGTTTAGGAGTTCGTCAGCCATTCATTTGTGTGAATTTTGGGGCATTACTTGGTTCTGCTGCTGGTGGTGTTTGTTTTGTACTGTTTGGCAGCTGGAAGCGAGTCTAGCCATTCCATGTTTGTCTGCTGGCTGGCTTCATCCTGAGAAACAGAACTGAGATTCTCCTCACTATCCTATGCTGTTACACGGGGTGAAACAATATTACAGCCACTTCTGAGGCATTCAGGTTATGGAGCTTGGTTTCTTAATGAGAAAGCTTAATTGCACAGGATGCTCAACATAATTCTCACAGACTTGCAGTAACTTCATAAACTTTTAGAATAAAGGTCCACTTGTACATGCATGGAAGAAAACTTTGGGAAAGAAAAAAGGAAGTGTAAGTCTTCTCTTCTACCTTGCAAAGTGGCTTACATTTAACAGACTTGTTGCTTGCCAGATTATTACATTTGAAATGGAACTTTTCCAGAGCTGGTATTTACTTGCTGTTAATTCTCCTTTAGGGCTGACAAGGGAGTGAATTTGCACAATCAAATGAAACCTTTACACAGCCTTTAATGGGGAGATGCTTATGGGCCCCCCACCCCGGTTAGAGCAGTAGGTGAAGAGGTCACTGCTGTTCGTCCCTGACCTTTACCCATCTCCTCTTGTCTACAAACCTGATGAGGGAGAAAAGGACAACACAGTGAGAAGGGTTTGGTCCCTGGAAGACTCCCAACCCCTTGGGACTGACACTCCAAGCTGAGTCAGGCTGGATCCTGCCTTCTCTGGCATCTCACCACATGAGTAGCACTTACCTGACTCTTCCTCTTAGACTTTGTGAAATCAAATCAATTGCTGAATTGAAATTTATTTTTAAAGTGGGAACTATGTCATATGTGTTGGTTTACCTCATTTGTGTAATGATCTCTCCTTTACAAATATGAATTTTAATAAAAAATACATTTTGGTAAGCAGGCTGTGTCAGTCCATTGGTGTGTGCCAAGGCAGAAGTGGAAATGAGTTCATGGCAACAACTTTCCAACACTGAATCCTCGCTCTGAGGGGACCAAGGAGAGCTGTGAATAACCACAGGTCACAGTAGCTTTTCCTGTCCTTTGTGAACCTTGTGGCCTTGTATTTACATAATTACAGTCTTTTTCAAATAATAGCTTTTACAGGCTTACCTTGGAGCACAAGTTATTTCACAGTATCTGACAGATTACTGAAGTACAGTAATCTCCCAACTGCTCAGAAGATGCCACAATAGCCTAAAATAATGGAAGAAATACCAGCCTTTGGCTTTAAATTGCAGTGTGCAGTTTTTTAGTGACTAAGCACTTCAGCTGTGTTGCTTTTCTAGAGGGGTAAACATGTTGCCATTGGAACTGCCTATTTTTCTTCTCAGGATAAATGCAGAGCTTAGTCAAGCCAGCAGCATTCAAGTGTGTGTTCTGTGTACAGATTTTTGTCTCATTAAAAAGATGTGGCAACATTTTAAAAATAGGGTGAACTGTGCAATGAGAAGCTTGGTTGTTGCTCATGGAGAGGTCATCAAACTTGGGGAGCAACAGAGAAAAGCATCTCTTAATGTTAAAACCAGGATGAATGGGTGAACAGGACACTGACAGGGCAGGTGAGTACACAGGACATTCAACTGAACGGGCAACTGATGCCCAAATAGAACAAAAGCTAAGGAGTATCATTTATAGATGTTTATTTGTTCTCCTCTACTGTTCTTTTTGTGCCTAGAGATTTGTATTCAACATCCAGAGCGGGAAGGAGCCATGCAGAGATGTTCTGCCACAGGGTGCCTCGGACATGGGGGTGAGCAGCATCTTCCTGCCTGCTAGGGAAAGGGAAGTTTGCTGGGGGACTCTCTGTGGTGAGAAGAAAATGTTTGTGGCCATGGAGGCAGCACCAGCCACCAGGAGCACCGCTGCTCCCTCCGGAGCGAAACTGTGCTTGCGAGGTGTGCGACAGCTTTCCAGGAGATGGCACTGTGCGCCGGGAGCCCGAGCTGTGGCACTGCACCGTCCCAGGAGCCACCCCTGTCCTCCAGACCTTGTGGGATCCTCTTTGTACCCTTCGCTGGAATCTTTCCAAGGCTGAGAGCCTGGAGAAGAAGAAATTCAAAGAGCAGAGCGCAGCAATGAGATATCCCTGGTAAAGTCACGATGCCTGGAGACTCAGACCAGGTCTCTCTGCTTCCCACAGACATGGCAGAGGACATGAGATGTCTGTCTTTGGGATGAGTTCACTGGATAACCAACTGGGCAAGCACGAGATTAAAAAAAACACATCAAGTCCCTCATTATAAGCAAAGAGGCAGGTTTTAAGGTTTTTTAGAAGGGCACACATATGTCAGTATCCCACGAGTACAGTGCACTGCCATCACCATCGCAATTGCTTCAAAATTGTCATCACCATCCCAGAATTGCAATCACAATTCTGGGAGCAGATCCCCTCCAAGGTAATAATCCCTCCAGTTGTATTGCCTGCACACTCACCCAAATAACTTCTACTTCCTCCAGCGTGTTTTTAAAGTTTGTCAAGCCTGTTTTGGCAAGGCATCCTTCTGGGGATCTTTTGTGGGTTTTTTCCTGTTGTCATGTGAGTGGGTGGTCAGGTCAGTGTAAAAATTGAAGCATTTAAGATTCTCTGTCTTGCTTGAAAGTGTCTGATAAGCTTCATGAGACTGAGAGCACAGCTTCCAGCCCATGTTCTGAGTTCCACATGAAGTCGATATCACCTGCAAATGGGGCTCATGAGCCCTTGGGTCCCAGAGGTGCAGGTGATTAACCTGAGGCAGAATCCCAGCGCCAGTAGGGACAGTTTCTTTCACCTCTGCCACCTGGGATCCCAAATTAAAGGTTGCTGTGTCAAGGGGGAACCACAGACTTACAGTTGCTTCTGATGTATTTGGAGTAACAGCGGCATTTGTGGAGTTGCAGTCAGTGGGACAGACCACGGCCACAACCAGCAAGTGTCTTGTGCATCACAGCACTGAAGGGATGTGAGCTGGGATACAGACACAGGATAGGGCTTAATAAACACAACAAGCCTTGAGGCAAAGCAGGTCCCAAGTCTGCAGATTTTGGAAGGGGCAAATGAGATCCAGTTCCACCCACAGACCTCACAGAATGAAGCGGAGAGTCCTGCCACACATTCCCAGGACACACTGAAGCAGACGTAGAAACCAGTAAACAAAAAAAGCCAGGCAACTGGATTTTCAGGTCTAGCCACATATTTGGGGAAAGGAATCCACCAACTCCAGATTCCTGGGCTCCCTTTGTCAATAACAGGATTCCCAGTGCTGGCAGGCCAAAAACCCACTGTGCAGGTGTGTCCTTTGCACATCCAACAGGAAACCCAGCCTGGCACAGAAAGTGAAACAGTTCCTGGCCTTTATGATGATGAGTTCAGTTAAATATGGAACAAGTGAAAAACACAAGCAGGTCAAAGTGCAGCTCACAGCCTGTTATTAAGCTGAGAAGATGCAAGCTTGGAATAACTCCACACCGTGGGATAATCCTATGCAATGGGGATAGGTACCCATTCCCCTCACAGGGTTTCCAGCTGCCTGCATGCTACAGCTTACCCTGCTGTGGTGTCTGCCCCCTGCCCCATTTTGGGAGTTCCCCAGCCTGGACCTACCCCCTGTTCTGGGGGAGGCACCCACCCACTGCAGCTCCCACCCACAGCTCCTTGGAGCAGGGCATTGCATCCCACCCCTGGCTCCAGGAATGCATTTACAGCATTAAGTGTCCTGTGATAATCTCTTTTTCTTGGATGATGAGGCTGAAAGCTCATTAAGGCCATTACAGCAGAGGGATAGGTGTAACAGAGGAGAACCATTACTGTGTAATTTAGTTTTAGAACTTTAATCATCTGGCTGCCAGGACAAATGAATTAGCGTGATGATGCTTTCCAGAGGAAGATGCTGATGATGTAGTTTGCAGGGTTTTGCATCTGGGATTCCCCTGGGATAAGAGATAGCATTTGAGGCTCATCAAATGAATTACAGGATCTACCTCACTTCACCTCACTGAGTTTTGTCCCTCCTGCATTTATCTCGCCTTGTTTCTCCACTGCTGCTTTATCTGTGTCCTCAAAGCACAGAGGAGGCAAGACAAGGCATCTCTGTTGGTGCTCCCTCACAGAGCACAGCGGTCCCAGCCCTGGCCAGCCGGGCACACCTCTCCAGGAGAGCAGAGGTGAGGCACAGACCTAATTGCAGAGCACAGACTGATAAAAATATCCCAGACTGATAAGACAATGCCCTGAGCCAGCAAAAGTTGAGGAAGTGGTGGCGGCACTGGGGAGCGGCCTCAGGAAAGACTTAGATCAGGAAGAGCACAGGGCAGGGATGTGGCTGAGGGTCATGGAGCAGAGGTGAGGTGGGCACGGCCATAGAGGAGAAATCCATGAGGGGTGAGCAGAATCCATGTGTATAAAAGCACCTTGGTCACACACACATGGCCCCATGGCCAATGGATTGCACCTGGAGTAGAAAATAATATAAAGCCAGAGGGATGGTGGATGGATGAAGATACCCTACACCCCCATTCCCTCTGTGGGAGGCTCAGACTAACCCATCCCCTGTGTAAACAGCAGCACTGCCCCTTTAAATCATGTGAATTTCTCCAGAAACAATTATGCACCATAAACACAGCAAAAAATCAACAGGGTGAAATTTAAACTAATAAAGATTTAATCTCTCAGTCATGAGACTGCGTTTGTTAGGAAAATACACATATCCCTGAGAATGCAGCTACGGCTGCTATACTACACACTGCTCAGCGCCTCGCTGGGCATTTGTCCAAATCCTTTTATTTTTAACATCAGTCACATTATTCAATTAATTATAAAAACACTGAGGTTTTCAAGAGATGTTTCTGATAAAACTGCGAAGTAAATATGCGTGAGAACGGCAAGGATTAATGTCTCTGTAAACTTTAGCATTTGAGGCTGTTGCTATAAACAAGAGAAGCCCTCTTATCCAAGAGACGGTTATTTACCAGAGTGAATCATAGCAGATAACACAGTCTCCTCCCACACCACACACAGGGATGGTTTGTCCTTTACCTAGGGATGCAAGCAGAGCATCCTCATGTCTGTCAGACTCGTGCTGAGGCATGAGAGCTGTGAGAACTGGGCTGGATTCTTCAGATGCCTCTGGTATTTCAGCACCATAGCTTGGTAAATATTTAGCAGGCTCAACTCTTTCCCAATAAGCTGGAAACAGAAATCAAAAAATACCAACTCATCTCCAGCAACGTCTCAAGGCCTTGAAAACACCAGATAGGGACTGATGGAAGGATTCAAGCCTCGCCTGTAACAGCAGCCTATAAACCCTGCTGTTTCCTGGTAACTCCTGGTATGTCCTGTGATGGTTTCACTGTACCAATACAAAAGGTTTTCCCAGTCCAAAGACTGTGTAAGCTTAACCTGGTGAGCAAAAATCATAACAATGCATTTGGTTTGATCCAATTTTTCACTTTTACCCAGGGATGCTTCTGTGTATTTTTCCTAGCAGACTCTACTTTTTTTTTTTTCTTTTCCAAGGCTCACGTTGTGGTGGAATTATTTGATAGCTCTGATATTGTCTGCATAGATGGCAGATTACAGGCAAGGAGTTTGGGCATCAAAGCCTGGCAGAGAGCAAGGATTCCCAGGCTTTCTTCCAAGCTTTGCATATCATCCTTGGGAACAGTTCCTCCCATGTGAGCCTCAACTTCTCAGCCACAGAGGCTCTTGGGCAAACGCCTAAATTTAAAATCCAGGCAAATCACATTGATGATTGCAGGCTCCTTCAGGACAAGGAGAGACATTTTGTTCCCTTAAACAATGGAATCCAGCCTAACTAGGGATGCCAGCCACAGCTCTGGACACAGCAGCAGCACATAATAACAGGGAGCCAATTTGATGAAGGGATGTGCCCAAGTGGTTGCCACATCTCACATGTGGAGGGTGAAATTCCAGCTCCGGGCCCTGCCTCGTGCTGCTCCCCAGGGCTCTGTGGTACCAGAGCCTCCCTCCTGCTCCCAGCCAGCCCAGGCACTGCTGGCCTGACCCACAGCCACTCTGTGGTATCCTGAGGGGACAGGATGGCCACACTGCTGAGTGGCGTGAGGAACCATGTGCCTGCAGCTCGTGGGACACACTGATGAGAGGGATGTCAGCAGGAGCTGCTTGTGCACTGGGACAAGCCAGGGAAAGGGTTCCTGGCTGTCAGGAAGATGCAGAGACAACAGTCTGTCACCAAACCACAGAATGGGTCAGGTTGAAAGGGTCCACAGTGGGTCATCTGGTCCTATCTTCCTGCTCAAGCAGGGTCATCCCAGAGCACATGGTACAGGATTGTGTCCAGAGGGTTCTGGAATATCCCCAGTAAGGGAGCCTCCACAATCTCTCTGGGCCAGTGAGCAATCACTGCACAGGAAAGAAGTTCTTCCTTATGTTCAGGTAAAACTTCCTGGGCATCACTTTTTCTGCCTATTGCCTGTTGTCCTTGTGGCTGGCACCACTGAGCTGAGCATGGCTTCATCCTCTTGGCACTCCACTTTAGGTATTTTAGGTATATACACATTAGGTATATACACATTAATGAGGACCCCTCTCAATTATCTCTTTTCGAGGCTAAGCAGGCCCATCTTCCTCAGCCTTTCCTCATAGCAGAGATGCTCCAATTCCCCAGTCATCCTCGCTGCCCTCCACTGGACCCACTCCCAGGAGCTGCGTATGTCTCATGTCAGAGATGACTCTGCCGTCACCTCGTCCGAGGCAGGGACACCCCAACCGCAGGCCCCCGCCATCCCCTCAGCTCCCGTGCCAGCTGGGGGCTGCTCAGCCTGCAGAGGCTCCAGCACATCCTGTAGGGCGGGAAGCCCAACGCTCCAATTCCCGCTGAGGGGACACCGAGGACCGCGCTTCCCGCCCACCCCCTCAGGCAGGGGGCGGGGCTTTCCCAAACCGACAGCCCTCTCGTCCAATCCTCGCGCCTTGTTCCCCGCCCCGTGCCGGAGTAACCAATCACTGCCTCGCAATGCTCTGCCCGCCTCCTTGCTGCTGTCCAATCGGGAGGCGCCGCTCGCGCTCTCCCGTCCCGGGGGGAGGGCGGGCATTACGTGTCGTCGGTATTCCCGAAGCGTGGCGGCGCCGCTCTCTCCGCACGCTGCCCGCGCTCCGCCTGCGCTATCGGCGTAGCGGCCGCAGTTGGCGTAGTGCGGGCAGAGGCGGCCGTGTCGGGAGCGGCGGCCGCCGTGCGAGGAGCGGGCTGGAGGAGCGGGCAGGGCCGGGCAGGCACCGGGCCGGGACCGCGCTGCAGGTCAGTGGAGTGCTCTGGGAAGCGGGCTGAGACCTTCCGTAAGGCAGCGGGTGATGGGGGGCCGGGAGAGGGATGAGATCGGGCTGCAGCTCGGTGCACGGGCTGGGAGGGTGCTGAGCCCGGGCTGCAGTTCGATGCACGGGCTGTGGGGTCTGAGCTGGGCTGCGGCCCGAGCATGGCTCGCTGCTTGGCCCCTGGGGCTGGGCTGGGCTGCAGGGCAGTGGGAGGTTCGGAGGGCCAAGAGGTGGGCTGAGATCTGGGCACAGCTCAGTGCACGGCTTGTGCAGGGAGCTGGGATCTGGGCACAGTTCAGTGCACGGCTTGGACAGAGAGCTGGGTCCTGAATACCATTCAGTGCATGACCCCGGAGTGCCAGGGGACAGTCTGTGACCTCATAGCATCCAAGGCTGAGACCTGCCAGCAGCTCGGTGCAGGGGCAGGTACTGCTCGTGGTGCGGAGCATTGACCCGCAGGAGCAGGTACTGCTCGTGGCTGGCGGTGTCAAGCATTGCCCCGTCTCCCCCCGACTCTGCTCCAAGGTGTCTGCGGAACAGCGGAGCCTCCGTGGAGGTGCCCGGGCCCTGGCAGAGCCAGCTGGGTTCTCCCGCAGCCACCGGGCGGGAGAGGGTCTTTAATCGCCCACGCACGCAAGCGGCTCCTAGAATCAGTGAGGATTGTTTACTGCCCGGCGTTCATAACCTTGTCCCTTTGGGATGTTAATCAGCTCCTGCCTCCCTGGTTTGGGTGTTGTGTAAATATATAACGAAATCGCTGTCTCCAGCCCCAAATCCGAACTGTGCAGGGCACAGCTCTGTGCAGACCCGGTGCCGGGGGGAAGGCAGCGTTCCCGGTGGGCCTGGCGATTGGACAGCCAGATGACCTGATTCGGTTGTTATGCTGTGTAATCTGGAGCAGACTGCTTGTCTTTTTCCCTCTCTGCTGCTTTCTCCATTTATAAGATACAGGTGCTAACACTTAGGGCTGGTTGGAAATGCAGGAAAGAAACATATTTTTCTTTTCTTGAGACGGCTTTTCCTTCCTCTTGTTAGACTACACGTTAGAATGATCTTGTGCTGTAAACTGCTTCTAAATATGATGACTGAAAATAGAACACATTTTTATTAGCTGCTTTGCAAAACAAAAATTACAGGGGGGATGACAACCGTGAAGCTTGCCCTAGGCAAAAAGGGGAAAGAGGATGTTGGGGCTGGGCTAATTGGGGCCATACCTCTTCAGACTGGAATGAGTCTGGACTGAATATTACCCTTCCAAACAGGTTTTAGAGCAGGAGGAGGAGTCCAAGACTGGCTGGAACTAATTTACTCATTTCCCTCCCAAAGGCTGACCCAAAGACCTGTATCAAAGAGTTGCACAAGAGATAGAGACTTGAAGCTCTCTGAATGTGCTGCCCGCAGATTTAAGGCCTCTCTGGGGACTCGAGATGACTTCTCACAAGAGATGCTTTCAGTAGGGGTTGTGCTGAAGACAGAGCACTGCACCCTCTAACTGGGACAGCTCCTGCTGGTCTGGAGCTGAGACCCGGCTTCTCTCCCTCCCTTTTCCCTTGGAGATGTTGCAGAGATTTAATGTGACCTCTCCCTACTCACCTGAAGCCTGCCGTGGCAATGATCCCACAGCCAGATCCAACCACCAAAGAGAAGATAATCGTGCGTTTGAAGCTGGGCCGTCGTTGTAACTGAACTGGAATTTACTCCCTGCTTGTGCTCCCGGAACAACTGCCCTTCCTCTGCTTGTGTGTTTGTGCTGTGAGCCACTTCTCCCTGATCTTGTTTGGAGTTCCTGAGCTTTCCACGCTGAATTTGCCCATGGCTTTCCTGATGAAGAAGAAGAAATTCAAGTTTCAGACAAGCTTCACTCTAGAAGAGCTGACTGCTGTCCCCTTTGTCAATGGGGTTCTGTTCTGCAAAATCAGGCTGCTAGATGGAGGAGACTTTGCTAGTTTATCTACCAGGTAAGACCCTGCCTGCAGACTTGCTGCTTGGCTGTGCTTCTTTCTCTGGTTATTCTTCCCGTGAGTGGTTTAGCATATGGCCACCACTTGCTTACCCCTTGATGGGATTTTAATAGTTCTGTTGTAGGGCCCCACATTCTCCAGAGCAGGAAAAGTACATAGCTGGAGAGCTCTGAACCTGGGTGGTGTTGGCTGATTCGAGCTGGATTGAATTTTTCAGAGATGAGGGGAGGGAGCAGGAGGTGACTCCCCTTAAAGGGGATTAAATCCTCTCTTCTCTTTCCCCCTCCTCCTTGCCCAAGTTCTCACACACACCTTCAAATCCTGTTCTGTATTGCCTTACTTGAAACTCAACTCTGTAGAAAGCTGTCTAAGCAAATCAACCCTTTCCAGCTTTGCTCTCCTCCTTTGATACTGAATTTCTCTTCTTGGTAAGGGTGGAAGTAGTTTGTTTTGCATTGCAAATTGCTGTGCAAGGGAAAACTGCTGCCTGGAGTCAAAGTTGTCAGGGTTAAAGACCCAGTTTATCTCCTTGAACTGATGCCATTGCATTCCCCACTTCAGAGCAGCAGTGTTTTCTATGTCACGTTGGGATCATTCTGCTACACATCTTAAAAGGTTCTGCCATCCTGTATTGGCATTTCTCTGACTCCTTCAGGCAGGTCTGTCCCCACTCTTGTTACTAATTGCTAATAAAACTTGCTTTGTTTCCAGCTATGCACACAGATTATCACGAACAGTATGCAAACACGAATTCCGTAACAGCCCAGACTTGCTTTCTGCTTCAAAATCTGAAGGAAGCCTTCAGTGGCTTACAAAACTTGTTTTTTTGCTTTCCTGAGTGACTGCTCAGTTTTAAAGGTACAGGATTAGCTTGTGCTAGCTGTTAACTGCTTTATCCCAGGGCTAAAGCCTGGTTGGGTCTGCTTTTCCTCTTTGTGGTGCTGTGTACTGAGCTTTCTCATTTCAGGAGAGAAGATTTTATTGAGCAAGCATAAAACATTTCTGTCCTGCAAACAGAAGTGGTAGGGCAGTGCTCAGACTGGGTTTTTTTGTTCAGAGGCACGATGCAAGTCATCTGAAGTCGGTAGAAGCCGAGGGTATGGAACACCTCCAGAATGGATTTTGAATTAATTTCTCTTTTGAAGAAAATCTGTCAAAAGAGCTTTTCCTCACAGTGTGCTCCCCTGAGGCTAGATCCTTGGGTTTGGTGGAAGCAGTTTATCTAAGGAATTCAAACAGTATGTGAACTTGGAAAGATATTAACCCTTCCAATTCCTGGAATCAGAATAAGTGGCACTGGAGGGTGTCTCAGAAAAAGCCTGTGCAGAGAAATGTCCATCTCCCTCTCCTTGTTGTCCCTGAAAGCAGCTTCTAGGAGCCATCCCTGGGATTTGCTGGTGCTGCCAGCCGTGTGGGTTGTTTGCTGAGCTGGCTAGGGTTCAGCAGTTCACTCAGCGTTGCAGATGTGTTCCAGCAGCAAAATCAACTGTAATTCAAAACCAAACACATCCACAGCTCTCGAAAGGAGCAAAGGCAAAGTGGCCAGGGGGTTTCCCGCCTTTCCCCCAACCTGTCTGTGCTCTAACTGAAAGCACATGGAAACCTGTTCCTGCTTGAAAAGTTATGGCTCTCAGTGGTATTGAGTCATTTGACCTTTTCCAAGTATTTTTCCCTGTTGCAGTTAGAGAAACTTCAGGAGGGATGAATTTCCAGAAGAGTTACTGTGTGGAGGGGCTCCCAGGTCATGTTTTGGCTTTTCCCTGTGCTCCTCTCTTCATTTCTATCACCTTTTTGATACTCACTGAAAAAGATTAAAGGAAAGGAGATACTGTAAATGTGTTCCATTAGAAATCTGTAAGTTGTTTAGAGTCTGTGATTGTTTCTCTGAAATCAACCACTTCCAAAATTGATTTGGTTTGGGGTTGTAATGTCTGGCAGGTAATCTCTTGTGAGTTGCTTATGTACTAAATCTGGTGTTTGCTCTGCAATCGATTTGGGCTTCTGTGATCTGGGCCATTTGGAGGTCTGTGGCTGTGATCGAGCTGAGCTGTAGCTCTTCATGACCGTGAGTTTTCAGAGAGCTGATCTGAATAATGTGTCCCATGTCACCTGGAGTCTGTAAAATGAGATTAGAAGTAGGTATAGGAACCCTTCACAGGAAACATTAAATCAGTTTTTGTAGTTGTAGTGTGGAAAGAGGAGTGTTATACAGGAACCTCCAGAGACAAATTTTTCAGGTTATTTACAATAAGCTTACTTGGCACCTCATGCATGTCTGTGGCAGGAGGTGGGAATATGATCTACCCCATGAGCTGTCAGGTGGCACCAGGACCATCTGAGCTGTGCTGAGGCAGAAGCAGCCTGTACTGCTGCCTCCCATCAGCCTGCCCTGGTCCCAAGTCCAGCTCAGCCTGGGTTGCACACACAGAGCTGCCACAGCCTGGTGCTCTGGGCCTGGGGGGGGCACACACGGGCTGGGACCCCCTTCCCAGACTGCTCACACTTCTGGCTGCAGGGGAACCTGTCTGAAATGTAGTAAGACTAAATGCTCTTAGGAATTCAAGGATGTCTGGAAAAGGTTCAGGTCCTATCAGCACATTTGGCTTTGGGGATCTGCCTCTCCTGGGTTTTCTGGTTTGTTTGGGGTTTTTAAAATAATTATTTTCTTGCAGGCAGGTGCTCTATTTCTGCTTTTCCTGTGCTCAGGCCTTGCATTAAACTATAGGTATTTTAATGACTAAAGTTTCAGCTGTAAATATCTTTTTGCTTGTCCTTTTCTCTCCCTTTATAAAGTTTCCTTAGGCTGTTCTGGGGCTTCTGGAGGTTTCACTTTACAGTGCTCCATGTTAAAAACATCTATTGTGTCTGTGGGTTTATCATCTTGCAGTCAGATTATAGAAGCTGGGCATCTGATAAGGCATCTCAGCCAGGTGTAGGTCAGGCAGGTGCTGTATTTCCCCACAGAGAAGTACCAATATATTCCTTGAATATTATTAATCCAGATACTTAAGTAGCACAACCACCAGTGAATTCACTTGCCTTCCAAGTATGTTTAAAAATAGCAGGCTCAGAGAAGTAAGGATGTATTCATGGCAACCGTTTTTGTGGAGCAGGTGGGCGGCTGCATTTTGTACCAGTTTGAAGCTTTCTGGGGGGTTGTGCAGCTTTGTTCCGAGAGAGATGAGGCAGTAAGTTCATCAGGAGGTATCCCACCCGTGGATCAGCACAGGCAGGAGCCTGGATGTCCAAATGAGTGCCTAAAGCTACAGGCTGATTTAGTAAGTTCATGTACATCTTTGGATATCCCAGAAGAGGAAGACTCAATTAAATTCTCCCTCTCTGCTTACACTTCATGTTGAGTGACAGCCAGATGCTCTTTGCCTTGGTGCTGAGTGATTTCTGGCTCTGTGTTGGCAGCGAGCGTTGCTGGCGCACAATGTGAGGGAAGTGCAAAGCCAGGTGTTCTCCACAGACTCCTGACACCTCATCCTACATTGTTCTGTTAGCCTGCCAGCAGTTTCACTCTGGTTTTTCTGGATTTGAAGGAAGGGGTTGTACTCCGAAAGCCCCTGTCTGACTCTAGGGGAAAGACTGTTTTGCATGAGTTGAGCAGCTTTGAGGGCAATTGCCACCTTTCTCGTTGTCTTCTGAAGGCACCTCAGACTGTATTTCCTTTGAGAACATGCTTTTCCAGGCACCTGCAACATTTCAGCTTGGTTTTCTGATCCTGGCACTCCTTGCAGCAGTTTGAAATAATGAATGTAGCTTGTCTCTTGCAGCCCTGCCCTGTTTGCATGTGGGCTGGATCTGGGAAGACCTGACCCTGTTGGGGTGGTCTGACCTCCAAGTATGTCAGTGCAATGTTCTTAGCCTTGCAATTTTTGATTGAGTCGGTATGAGAGGTCACTTCCTACACTGCATACTTTATTTATTTTTGGGGGGTGTAAATCTGCATCCAGAAAACCAAAGAAACGCTGGTATTTGGGAAGGCAGCTCACACTGACAGCTCCCTGTGGACTGAGGTCAGCTTTTGTGTAAGTGTGGCTCTGTAATCATGTGTAGGCACAAATGACCTAAAGCTGCTTGTTTTTGGCAGCCGGTGGGATAAAAAGCATTGTAATGTCTTAGTGATAAACAGAACTTACTCACTTCTGTAGCACATAAGTAACGGGGAGAAGCATTGTCCTGCTAATACAGGGCTGGTGATTCAAAAACTTTTGTGAAGCAGCTCTTGGTGGTGGGAGTTAGAAATCAACTACTTCACTGTCTTTACATAAATAGTCATTGTGCCTGACACTACAGGATCCTTCAGGTAATTAAGCTGACTATGTTTAGCTTTTTCAGACCGGAAAATCGTTAACTGTTTGTTTAATCAGAGACTGAAAGACTGATTCAGCCTGGTTGAGATCTGAATCTTGACTACTCTCTGCCTTAAAACAAAGATTAGGTAACTAAATAGTTTCTTCTAGAGTCCCCAAGACGGAAGAAAGCTGGCTGTAGTGAAAAGGAGATCATTTGCTGAGTGCTGCCTTTTGATTCCAGTGGAATTGTCACAGTTTATTAGAGCAAGGAACTTGATTGTGACTTCAAACCTTTCTCCCAGTTCCATATTTTAGGACAGTATGTGCTTGGCTCTATCCTCTGCTAGAGTATGTGGTGTGTTAATGTATTTTAAAAGTACTTTTGTTGCGAATGTATCTGGAAATGGGACCTTCCCTACATGTACAAATATTCCTATTACACAGATCAATATACTCAGTTTTCATGTTCCAGAGTAGTTTCACATCACATCCTTCCTTCCTGGCAGAGCCTCAGGAATAGGCTGGGGGTGTTAACGGGGAATTGATTTGAATACAGCCTCAAGAAATGATTGCAATAAAACATGGCCTATTTCAAGATAATATTCAAGCATAGTACTTGCTGTGCCTTGCATTCTGAAACAAATACAGAGAAACTAGATATCAAAGATGAGAAAAAGGGTGTTCATTCCAGGAGTGCAGCTAAATGTAGGTGCAAGTTGTGAGAGCAAAATCAGTGGATGAGGTTTAACCTCTCGCAAGTTGAGAGTGTTGGAAAAATTGCAGAAGTGATGGAGCACCGCAAGGTCCCCAGCACAAACCATCTTAAGTTGTGCTTTGAGTTTTCAAAGCACTTCTCTCACTTTTTCTGGACTCTGGCTGCTATACCTGCAGGGTCTGACAGATGCTTTGGAGTGGGTTGATTTGCTTTGTGCCATACTTGTTTCTTCCTGTCACTGGTCACCATGCTGAAACTTGTCACAAGACTGGCAGAATGACATTAAAACCTTCTTGCCATGGGGGCTCTATCTCGTGGAGTAAAGAACAGTCTCTGTTCATGCCCTGGCTCTGTCCTGCCTTCTGTGGCTCAGGCAGAGGCTGCTCTGCTGACCAGAAGCTGCACTTTAAAGTGCTGTAACTGATACACTGTGTGTACAGCATCAGTAAATACGTTTAGATACAGGCAGCTTTCAAACTTGCCCTCATCGCTGACTCTGAGCTGGCATTGCTTTGACAGCTGACTCTTAGCAACAGCCTTATCTATGTGACTTAAGCAGCCCTTGGCTCAAAAAAATTACTCATTGAAAATTAATGTTCTACTGGGAAACTGGGGCTCTGTGGCCCACTTAATTTGCAGGGTGACAATACCATCATCTCTGGCTGAGAATCAGGGAAGGTAGGTGAGAGTGGCCCTGCTCCTTTACAGGGAAAAACCTAAAGGGCTTCCAGTCTCTTTATTCTTTGTGATGTTGAGCTGCCATTAGTGTTGACTTTAGCTTTGTAGCTGAATTTCTGAGGAATTCAAGCGTGCCTTCGGCAGCCTGTGGTCTCTGTGCACAGCAGTTGGTATTTTAATAGGCGATAAGTTGCCAGTGGCAAGTTGTTCTGGTACCAGTTTCTAGATAAATGAGGCAGATACAGATTTTTTTTCTTTTTATTATTTTATTGCAGGAAACTACATCTGGTAGTGTTTCAGGAAAGAGCCCAGTGTCTTCCTCAGATCAGAAACCTCCCTCACTTCAGGCCTGGCAGTGAGGGATGGTGAGCTCTGCAGCACCCACCTGTGTGTGGCTCTGAGGCCTCATCCGTGCGAGGACAGGCGGATGTGGCTCTGTGCGTGACCTCCCTTCTTCAAACAGGATATGTTCTGCATCCTCTGTGGGCTGCCAGCTCTGCACTGTGCTTGCAGCCTACTCTGAAATGGGTCAGGAATTATTTCATAGCTGTGGGTTATTGTATGATAACCAGAAACCTTTAGAAGTTCCCTGGACTAGCATTTGGATCTGTATGTTTCTTCTGTAGCGTCCTGTGAACTTGTGTCAGTAATCCGTGCTGTAAAGGTGATCCTTTCAGGTATTATTTCAGGATGTGTCAGCCCACCCCAGTACCAGCTGCTTGCCCTGCAGGGTGAGAGACTTTATTTTTTTCCTCTTGCAGTTTATTCATATTGTGCCAAGTGCACTTGCTGGGAGACACGATGCACATCGCTGTTGTAACTCCGGACTTGGCATCACGATTCCTCTGGTACCATACAGTGGGACTCGGCATCTCATTTTAGTGCCTGGGTTTGAAAGGCACTTCCCACTAGACAAACAGTTGTGCCTGTGTTCACTGCATGAACAGCCTTCTTGTTTGGGGTATTTTTAATCCCATGAGCAAGAAAGGGAATTGTTGTGCACGATTCAAAATTGCTGATTGTCGTGGATGTCATTGTCACGTGCTTCTCAAGGGTCACCCCTGTAGTTCAGGGATAAAGCCAAGGAACTGGGGTGGAGTTGTGGGGATGAGGAAGACAATGAAGAGGAAGCACATGGAGGCTATAGGATGGGGAGGAGGCAGGTGTGGAAGAGACAGGATGTTCTCCATAAGCAGTAGCATATACAGTCTATAGCAGCCACACTCCCTGCGGATAGCGAGTAGCTGAGCTGCAAGAGAGCAGGATTATGCCTTTCCTTTGGCTGGACTTATCCGACCTCATTGGTGAGAGGAGGCCTTGAAGGAGGTCTCATGTTGTAGTAGGAGATGAGATGAAGCTAAAAATACTTTTACTGCTGTATGCTGTACTTTAAATAAGAAATGAACTCTCTCTCTTCAGCCTGAAAGCACTGTGAGTGCTTACAAGGGAGGAAGGAAGAGAGTGTGTGGATTTAGTGTCCTGGAAGGGCTAGAAAGCTGCAGCACTAATTAGCAGTGCAGCTTTAGAGACCTACAAAGATCGTGTGGTTTGTAACTACCTTGAAATCTGCTCTCTGAAATAAGCAACTAAAGCTAGAAAACTTTCTTTTGGAGCTTTCTAGAACTGCATGTTTCCCTCAGTGAGGCAAATCCCATCTCTTGCTATGTGTGTACCAAATGTAGAAAAAAAAAATGTAAGGTTTCCTTAGTGCCTGTCAAAAATTACCAAAATTACCAATCTGGCTGTGCAATGGACAAGCAGATCAAGGCACCTGTAATAGAAACTCCTGTGGAATGAATGTGGCCTCAGGGTTTCAGTTTGGGGTAGTCACATACCTCCATTTTGCTTCCAGAATAAAACTTTGTATGAAGTGACTGTGACAAGATGTTTCACTAATGACTTTTGGGTTAATGATCAACAGAGACTCCTTCAGCCAGCTGCCACATGAAAGACTGGTCAGTGCATGCCTACCTGTGCTCCTGCCTGCCAATGGAGTTTTATTTTCTCCTGAATTGCAAGTTGGGAGTGTGAGGAGTACAAAATGGAGAGGCCAGAGTGAACCCTGACAATGTTTTCCAGCTGTCTTGTTCTCTGTCCAGTCACTGTTGTTTCCAGTCTTTAAGGGATAATATTGTTCATCAAAATAAAAATGCAAATGGCCAGGAGAGGAGGAAGGAAACACTTGTCTGGAAAAAAACCTAGCAGAGATATTTTTTTTCTTTTAATCTGGTGTTGTATCAGACTTTGAGGCATTATCCATGCTTGAGACAGCAAAGGAGAGGTTGGGTGGGGCATGGTGGTGTTCAGTGGATTTTTGTTTGCATCTCTGTAGGCTGAAGAGAGGGTTTCCAGTTGTGTTTCCATCATGCTTATTTCTCCTGTTAGTTTCTGTTCTTCCCATCCTTGCTTAGGCTGTGCCTGCATGTCAGAGAATATGAGGGAGGCACGTAGGATATTTATAATTCAGCAATTTTTCCAGAGCCGTTAATGCTCCATTGCTCAGAAATGAAGCAATACCATTTGCACTGAGGCAGCCTTGCTGTAACCAGTCAGCCCCAGCTAGTGCAGCATCCTGCTTCCAGACTAAGCAGTGAGGGCTGAGCAGAGGTAGCCTGCTTGCCTGTGTTACAGATTAATTATGCAGCAACACCTCTGCAGGAAAGCTTTCACTGGCTTCTGTCAGTGGCCTGTTCTGGTAACACCAGGCTATTTCATTTATATAAATGTCAAAAGCTTTAAAGTGCAGTGCTGCTCGTTTGTACCTTCAGTAGCCTGCAGTGCTCTTTGCTGCAAGGGAAGATGCTCTGGAGGTGTCTATTTCCTACAACTGTTGCTGTCCTTTGCTGTCTTTCTGCTTTGAACATCTGTTTTTGTGCTGTATAGGGAGCAGCTGGTCATACCATGGCTCCTGTTCTCTTTAAGGTCCGTTTCTGATGTAGGTTTATAGTGATGACTTGCCCTGCTGTAAATGCAAGTGCATCTGTTTTTTCAAAACAAACCTGCCTGTTGTTTTCCCTCCAGAAGTGATGCAGTACATCTCCAATGTCATTTGCTCTCAGCAAGGGAGAATCAAAGGAGCATGTCTGAATACAGCTTGTGACAGCTACAGAGGAAATAAAGCCTCTCTGGTTCTCAGAAACCTGCTCCTGCATTGGCATCCTGTGCTGACATCTCCCAATGGCTTAACCAGCCCTCGCTGCTGCCACTGAATGCAGAGCTCTCCCATATTCTGCTTTTAAACAAGACATAATTTATGAAACTACCTTTCTCTCATTAGGACAAGTGGCACCATGAGATATTGGTCGTTCTTAGAGAACTGTTTGTCTGCAGCTCTGGCTCCAGAGGAGCAAAATCAGCTCTGGCTGCTGTGTCTCAGACCCTTTTCCCTCCCCTCTTGCTGGCTCTGGCCCTGAAACTGGGGCTAAAGGGAAGGGAGAGTTGGGACAGGCAGATTTAGGAGTCCCAGCCCATCACCACTTGTACAATGGTGAGTCAGGGGACAACAAGCTTTGCTCAGCAGCCTCTTCTCATTTGCAAACCTCTCCTGCTGAGTGGCCTTTTTGCTGATAAACACAGGCAGTGATAGATATTAATGGAGGGGACAGAGGTTCAGGGAGAATGTGTTTGAGCCTTGCCCATAAAACCAGACCTGGTTTGTTCTGCTGAAAGATGCCTCTATAAGGGAGCCATCATAAAACACCTGTGTTGATCCTGGAGTAAAAAAGTTGCTGTTAACATATAAAGGGCCTTCTCCTGAGCTATTGTATTTGTTTTGAGTAAATATCTACTCTATAGAAGTGACTCACAGGGAAACACGTCTGAGCATGGTTGGGTGTTACCTCTTGGGTAACTGAACCTACTTTTAGCACCAGGGTTGACTTCAGGCAGCTTATTTGCTGAAAGAGTCTTCAGCATGTTCGAGCCAATTTGCAGTGATGTTACATCATATGGTATTAATGCAATTATTCCAGAAATGAACTTGGCCTCATGTGCAGGTTAATTTGCACTATAAAGACCTCTCTGGTACAGCTACATTGGCAAACTCTCCCAGTTGAAGCAGGGTTGATATTGGCAAAAAAAAAAAAGATACTTAACTATTCTGGCATCATTATATCTTCACGTGCCCTAAATCTGCCTTAGAGGCAAAAACATTTGTCTCTGCACATCACTTGTGCTGGTGATGTTGTTCCTAGTCTTGTGTTGATTCCCTTCTGAGTTTTTGTTTGCCAGATTTACTATCCCAGCAGAGCCTTGGCCTATTGAATTGACCCATTATCTTGGGGGGCAAGTGTTTATTTTTTTGGTTTTGAAAGGTAGCTTTTTTTCTTTATAAGTAGCTTTTTCTTCATAAAAGTATCTTGTGTTCAAAGCTGGCTTTCTTGCAATGCAGTTGTAGCCATGTCTTGTGCTCTATGAGGTGGGCACATTATCAGGGTTCTCCTTGGTGGAGTTTACGTTGCTGTCTTTCTTCACTGAGAGTTTAAATTTAGTCAGCAAAATGCAAATCTGGAATATTTCAGAATGACAGCTAACACTTAGGGGATGAAGAAAGTTTATAAATACACCAGCAACGGGTAATCAGTGAGTCTTCATTTTACATCTGGGGTCTGCCAGAAGTGAAAAGGCTTTCGAGAAAAACCACGTTCTGATACAGAAACATGTATTGACTCAGAAATTTACTGTATTATTCTACCTTAATCTTGTAAGCATCTGTACAGAGCAAACTTTAGAGTTTTTGTGAAGTGTTTGGGACCTTCTGGAGCTTTGGTTCCTTGATCAGTTAGAACCACAGGAGAAATTTGAATTGTTATTTGTCCAGGTGGCCAACAGGTCCTGGAAGAATTGGGATTTTTTTCACCCTATTTTAACTTTGGTTTACAAAAGCCCCTCCTTCTGTGCCTTCCATCCCTCAGTAACAGGGAATTCTCTCAGCTTAGGTTTTTTCATCCCCATGTGATTCTAGCTGGCTGGAGGTATAGGTAAGAGTTCATAAGAGGTAACTTAGTTAAGTTGCCCTTATGCTTGTCTTATGCAGATTTGATTGTTCAGTGGTTGTAGTTGTGGAATATTAGATCTAAGAGGTATTTAGGCCCAGAGTTAGACAAGTTTGTCAGAGCGTGGTAGGTGTGAACTGCAAGGTAGCACAAAGCAAGAGGAACAAGACGTGTGAGCCAGGCTGGAGAAGGCACCACTGGCATACAAAAACCTGATTGTGGGAGCTGGTGGCTGACCTGGGCAGGCTCAAGTGCAATCTGCAAGGCAAACCTGCTCTGGTTTCTTCTGAAAACTAAATCCTTGTGGATTTGTTCATGGGAAGAAAGCACTAGTGGCAGGCTTGGCAGCCTGGCACATGGCTCACTCTTGGCTAACCCAGCTCCAACATAGTCTATCAGAACAATGGGGGTAGGAGTTGGTGTGGTGACTCAGTGCACGAGGAGAGTTCAAAAACAGCAAATGCGTCTTTCAGCATTCAATACGCACGTTATTACAGACTTGTGTTTTAGTAACTGAGTCATCTATCCAGTTATTCCTTTCTTTACACTTTAGAGTTTGGTAGTTCTTTGCTTGTGATGTTTTTGCTCCTGGCGCATTTCCCTGGCTTCAGACCAGAAAGAGCTCGTGCTCTGTAGATGTGGCAAGTCCTTGGATATGTGTTGCTTTGGGTTGGTCTGCCTTCAGCACAGTGTGTAACAATAGATGTATTGCACAGCACTTACTGTTACACTCCCTTCTTGGATTTGTCTTCCTGATGTCCAGCTTTTCTTCATTCTTCCAGATGACAGAATGTAAATTAGAAATACCTCAAAGCAGAGTGGCTCTGCTGGGCATGTCCCATCTTTAAAGTGCTATGTACCCATCCCTTGCTGCTTTCAGCCAAGTCTGTTAGAATTATTTCTCCATGTCTTCTCCCTGCTCCACCCTTCCTTACCCTTCCAAAACTCATCTGGCTTGTTCTATAGCTTAAGTTCTAAAGGGTCATTTTTCTGCAACTTACTTTCTCCATTTGGCACAATTTTTGTTTCCTTATGCAGCCTCCCCTGTAACACTTGGTCACCAACTGCCATGTCATTTTATTTTTTTTTAATAACCTCCATTGTTTCTTTTCTTATAGTATTGCTAACATAATTCATGTTTGGAGAAGTTCAATAGTTTTAAGATTTAGATACAAGAAATGGTTGGAAATATTTCTTCTAGAATAACTCCCAGTGATCTGAGAAGCCCTGAATGTACTGAAGAGCCTGGCTACCCAGTGCAACGATCTGGAGTACCTGGGATGCACTGCATGGAAAGCTCTTGCCTGTGGGACATGGGGTGTGAGGTGCAGCATTTCGTGTCTGTCACTTACAAAAGACACATGTCTGGGTTCATGTGACTGGAGTCCAGACATAACTGAATTACTTTCAAAGAAGCTGTTAATACAGCTAAGAGTGCTGATGCTGGGGGGTTTTGTTCTGGTGGTTGACTGACTGCCACCCCTGTTTTCCAGGAGGGATTATCACCCCCTGGCTTGTACTGGTGGACCTTTATCAAGATTGATCACTGCCTTAGAGGGAACTGTAACACACAATTCCAAAGATGTACTTTACAGAAATAGGCTTTTTCTGGAAATAAGGTTCAAGCCTTAAAAAGTCAATCCCTTGCCTGCTAGACACCAGCTTACTCCTGAGGATGATTTCTAAATCATTCTTTGAATACTGTTTTTATTTCATGCTTGCTTTATTGTTTTTGCTCCAGTTCTTTCCTCAGCTGCCTTTCACATACTTGGTGCTGTCATCATCATCCCCTGTCCCCAGTGAGGCTGCCTTGACTGTTCCTTACCTTGGTTTCTCAGTTGTGGCTGGAGTTTCTTCAATGAGCTTTTTTTTTTTCCTATACATTTGCCATTAATCCTTTTTCCTGTATTTGTCTCATGTCCAGTCAAGTAGGGATTAAGCAGCCTGTGTTCTTAACTGTGTAAATGGAGTCTGCTTTCCTGAGCTGACTTTCCCCCACTCCTCCTTCCCCCTTCACTCTTCCCCACCTCCCCAGCTGCCAGTGAACAGCAGGAGTGGATGTGTATCCAGAACTGAGACAGCAGGCAAAGCCCTACAGAAGTTTTGGAGCTTGCCTTGTTCCCCCTCAAAAACGCTTTATTCAAGTGCAGTTGCTTCATTCTAAAAGCATTGGTGTACACATTTAGCTTTAGAGAGCCTTTACATGTCACTGCTCTGGTGCAAATGAAGAATTGAACAGGTGTAAGCTGATGCCACAAGGGAGATGAGGGTAGGTGTCCTTCTTCACCATGGGCCATTGGAATGGGTTTGCTGGGAGTTCAAAAGTTAATTTTGCAAGTAGGTTGGTAGATGCAGTGACCTTACTGCTGAACCCTTGTTTAAAACACTTGCAGTGAAACATCCAAATAAGACTTGTTTCAAACCACAAAGGCTTGCTTAGTTCTCTCAGTAACACAGTCTGCATCATCTGTCTCTGAGCCATTTTTCCATCATAACTGCTCATGTCTACTGAACAACAACCAGCACTTGTCAGCTGGAGAATACGGGGTTGTTTGCAGAGGGGGAGTCACCCAGCTCCTTGGGCTGGCACTTGTTCTGGCCAGTGATGTAAGCTCAGGCACAGCAGAGTAACTTTATTGTTGGGAGTTCCCTGCAGCCCTTGCACTGCTTCTGCTCAGGGAAGGCAAAATCCCTCTGTGTAAACTTGGAATGCACGTCTGCCTCCAGGTTAAACTAGGATTTCATGCATTGTGTATCCAGCTGGTTTTTATGATTCTGTATGGTGTTCCCCAAGGGATATGGTGTGTCACTTCTCATTCCTGGGATATGTTTCCACTGAGCTTCCTAGCTCCTATTGCTACATTGTGTTTGCTTCTGCTTTCCTACCTGTGTTTGACCTCCGTGACAAAATTAAGCGGATTCTGGAAGTCCTGAGCTTTACTGATGTGAAAGTAAACATTCACATCAGTAAACTTTTACTGTTCCTGTGCTGTCTGCCCACAGAGCATCCTGCTCACTGTGGATTCTTCTCCTTTTCATGCCAGGCATCTGGATAGCAAAGCCTCAGAGCTGCATTTTTCTTTAATAACATGTGTACTGCCATGAAGTGCCCTGTCCTAAGCCCATTATTTGGAGATACCTGCAGGTTCTGGATTGTAAATCTAAACCAGCTAATGGCTTAATGAGGGCTTGCTTTTTATTATATATGTACATTCACCCACTTTTGTAATTCCTGTGTTTTATAGGCAGTGATTAGGCATTATTTGTAGCAGACCCTGC
The DNA here is from genome assembly GCA_013401135.1 of Cettia cetti. Classification (NCBI taxonomy): domain Eukaryota; kingdom Metazoa; phylum Chordata; class Aves; order Passeriformes; family Sylviidae; genus Cettia; species Cettia cetti. The sequence continues at coordinate 114,464 of VZUI01050334.1, forward strand.
TGTGTTAGTAGGATGGGATATATTTTGGTGTGCTGTGAACACTGGGGTGTGAATGCTGGTTCCCAAGCATCTTAGAAAGTCAGTTTCAAAACAGGCTTTTCAGGGATTTTTCCTTGCCCTTACCAAAGATCTCTCCTACAGCTTTGCACTAGATAACCTAGTTAAAATAGTAACTGTCTTCTCTAAAGCAAAATGCAGGGTTGTTCCAGGCTTTGCCAAGCTACAGGAATGTCAGTGATTCTGCTCTAATTCAGCCTTTGGAAGGGCTGGGGATTAGATGAGACTGTTTTAAGTGTGTCTCTGCAGATGACAGCAGAGCTACATAAAGAAATGGTGTACAAGATGCCTTTCAGGTGCAATCTGCTGAAATAAGGTGATTTTTTTGTTTCTTTATCCCCCTCTGTGATTGAGGAGATTATACCTGCATTGCAGGGATTGTGTTCCCCTACTTCCCAGAAGACCCACTGCTGGTGTTTGTCAGAGCCCCTTGAAGGGCTGTTTTTCATTGCACTTAAAAGAATCTGAGCTGGGAGTTGGCTTGGCAGCCTCTTCAAAATGGTATTATCTCTCCTGTGCCTTATCAGATAAGATGCTGCTGCTGCTGCTGCAGTGGTGAGCCAGGGAGGAGGGTGCAGAGAACTAGGTCTGCTGAGAGGGGGATTAGTTCTGCTTGAAAGCTCTGACACAGATCCACATCTCAGAGAGGGGACAGTGAGACTAAGGAAAGCTTACCCTTCCCCTCTGTGTAAGGAGGAGTAAATCTGAATAAGGAGCTCTTTGTGTGTGCTTATCTCTATACTGTCCCATTTAGCCTGAGATTTTCCCACATTTGCCCCATGCATGAAACATCAGACTGAGACACATTGCTCTAGTGAAACGTTTGACATTAAAAGCTATTTTTTGTTGCTGCAGCCCTTCCAGTAAGGTTGTGGCCTTTTTATGACACTGTCTTGTGTATGACAACTGCCATAAAGCAAGAGTGAAACATCTGCTTTTCTAAATGCTTCAGCAAGGCAGAAGCTCTTCAGCGGGTGGTGTGTTGGAAGGTTGATACACATAACGCAGCTCTGAGTCTGTAAATAGAAGTTTTAATCTCTGCTCTAGTGTTTCATTAGCGGGGTTTTCATGTGGGAGAGAGGTTCACAGGAGCCCAAGATAGCATGGGTTGTATACGTGGCCTTTTTCTAGAAGTGTTTGCTTTACCAACTTGAATTCAGAGTGAGGCTTGCAGCTTTCTGTAACAGTGCTAGTCTGTCCACAGCACTTAAATCACAGTTGGGAAACATCTCTTCTTTAAGGTCTGTTTGTTGTGTGGTTTTTTGCCTGTCTCCAGAGCTGTGTGTGAGATCTCTCAAAGTGGCCTTGGAGGCTTCCCTGAGCTCACTGCTGCCTCTCCAAAAGCAGGTAAAGCAGTGAGCCCCTGCTGTGCATTGTTCCCATGACTTGAATTCTCACCATGCTATGGTGAAGCATCTTCCAGCTGCTCTTTTTCTGGTAAATCTTCTCTCAGGGTGATGCTTGAGGGACGCAGAAAACTGTTCCTTGAGCTGGAGGTAGATGAGCAGTTCCAGGATTAGAAGACCTCACAAAGCTCTTTCCCAAACTCCACTTTTCACAAAAGCTGCCACAGGATTGCACTGGTTTATTCTGAGTAGGTATATTTAGGTCTGGAAAGAGTAATTACACAGCTTTGAATAAGTTTGAAGTCAGAAGAGAGCAAAGCTTAGCTTGGCAGGGATTCAACCTTCTGGGAGTCTTTTTGCAAAATTATACAGACAGCTTTTTTAAAATAAAACTTCTGAAGACCCATTGAATTGGCACCTAGACTTGGCATTCGTGTGAACTATTTCTGGTTCTCCAAATACAGAGTAAAACTTAAAATTAGACACTTCTGGTTTTAAGCTGTTCATTTCTGCTTTGCTTTTAGTTGCCACGTGTTTAGGATGAAAGACAGCTTCTCTCAGTGCAGGCCTCACCATGCTTCTTGGCTGTTTTTTTGTTTCTGTGTGATGGTTCCTAGTTGTACATCAGAGAATATTCCAGGGCTAAATACAAAACTGCTCATCATCTGAGTTCTCCTTTCTTTTGTCCCTATTTTAGTGTTCTCTAATTACCAGCCTAACGATAGCTTGAAGGGAGGTGGACAGGCAAAGCCCATTGCTTCTCCACATGCCATCTTTTGGAAATGTGGAACTAATTTTTTAGAGTTCAGTTTGAAACAATAGAGCTGTTGCTTGCTTGTTTAATGATACAGACCCAGCCCCCACCCTTAAAAGTAAAAAACAAAAAAGGTTGAAATTAATTCTTGAATGATTATGAAACTTGTGACTGGAAAGCAGCTCTGCATTTTGTCTTATAAACTCCTTCTTGCTCTGTGCAGACTGTTCCAAAGGCACGAACCCCCCATGCTATTTGTGCACCTGCAGCTCGGGTTCATGATCACAGTGCTGTGGGTAACATAACACCCCCAAATCCTTTCCCTAATCCCTTGCACTGTGTGGTATCTACAGCAGTTCTGGAAGGCCAACATACATCCTTAATAAGAAGCAGAATGTCTGTTAGAGGAGTTTACTAAAGGCAAATTAGCTATGGAGCTCTTTATTGCTAATCAGGACTTTTTACCACATTTTGAAGTAATTAGCTTTCATTGGACTTAGCAGCATCCAGCAGATGCTTAATCATGGCTACATTGTAAAGCAGGCAGGAACTCCTGAGTAAGGAAACTGCCATGCTGCAGCAGCTCTTGATCCCACTGATGATCCTGCAGCTGTGGGAGCCAGGCATGTGCTCTGGAAACTGGAGTTTAGTCCCATGTCCTCTTGTCTGGCAGGAGTTAGAGCTCTGATCAGGGTTGGGAACAAGGTGTGCACCACTGTGCTGCTGTCTGAACATCTTTCATTGTAGCTGCCTTCCAGCATTCACTTGGAGCTCTGGTGTTGCTAGTAGCTTTAGCATTAGCCTTGCTCTCTAGAAAATAGTTCCTTTCCAAAGGTGACTAATGCTGCTAAAATATTTAGTGTTTACTGCATCCCTGCGTACCTGCCTTGTGTTCCTGAAGCATGTGTTCACAGGTGGTTTTCCATTCTGTTGCATACCTTTTCTCATCTGTATCTTGAGTTTTTCCTTCCTTTAGGTTATTTAAAATTCTTATTATTAAGGCAGGTTTAAGGCAACTATATTTGAAATGTAACGTGCCTAATTTGACTGGCATGGTGAATATTTTATTATAGGCAAAACCTTTTTAATCCCTTTGGATGTGTTTCTTCCTCCTGTCTGAGAGAGCTGGGGTGAGTTGAGTGGAGTAATGAGAACCAGATCTCATCTTGAATTAATAATTCCAGATTCAAAAGTATTTTTAGCTTTTAGATGTCTCACTTTTTACTTACTTCAATAGTGAGCCTGAGTTCTGTCTGGAAGGGATTTAAGTTCTCTACCTTGAAGAAATTGCTGCCTTCTGTTTTCTCTTGTTTTAAATAGGGATGATCAGCCTTTATCTGCATTACAGAGGATTACAGGTTTCAGTTGTTTGTCAGCTACTCCTTTTCTGTTCTCTGTGTCTGCCTTGGCTGGCACCTTTGGTCCCACAGAATGTCTTGGAGGACTAACAGGGACTTCTGGCTCAGGATCGTGTCCCTGGATCTGTTGGGTTGCCCTAATGGCAATGTGAGCTACAACCTCTTCCTCTTCCTTCCCAGGAAGAGTGGAGACACTACCAAGGCTGATCATTCTCCCCTTTGCCACCAATCCCTTTGGCTTACACCGTGCCTGGGTCAGATGGTGGGAAGCCTCCCTTTCCCTGCTAAAGCAAACAGTTTATCAGCTGCCCTTGCCCCTTTGTCCTGTGCTAGGAGGAGAGATAAGAGTCAAACTTGCTTGCTCACAGCTGTCAGCAGTGCCTCCCCTTCCTCCCCTGGCCTTATTACTTTGAGAACTGAACTGGCTGAGAGCCAAACTCTGAGCCATAAATGGATCAGGTCCTGCAGAAGCTCAGTTGGGAAGCAGAGCCCCGTGGAAGGACCCACACACCTTGTTTCCAGGATCCTTTGAACCAGCCTCCTGGGAAAGATAAAACCCAGCTTCCCCTGAGGGCTGTGCAGAAGCCAGAGCTGTACCTGAAGTGATTCCTGCATTCAGGAAGGCTTCTTCTCTTCCTCCTGTAGGCACAGGCTATGCCAGATCCATGTGCTTCTCCACTCACCCTCGAGATCAGGATGGTCTGCTCAGAAGCTGTGCAAGCAAAACCCCCTCTTCCCTGGCTGAACCCCTGCAGGATTTGAAGCTCAGTGTTTGCATGGTGTGGCCTTGTCTGCTTGCTCCAGGAGCATTCCCATGTGGTTTTGTGCTCCCTCAAGCTGGCCATCCTCACTGGCTTAGTCCCAGCCTGAGGAGCAGGGAAGGACAGGCCATCCAGGACACACAACAATTTGCTGTGCAAAGGCTGTACAAACAGACATGCTGGAGGGAGATAAGCTTGTGAACCTTCAGCCCAGTTCGGATATGGAGATTTGCTCCATCCAGGCTGGACAGTGAATGAGCTAAACTGGCTGAGCAGGAAATACTAGCGAGCTTGTGAGAGTTTTAAAGGCAAATTCTGTTGATGAGCTGATTAGTATTTCTATAACCTGGGTGGATTTTACCTGTATTGACTAGTGAAAAGCTTGGTGCTAACTTAACACCTGTGTGTGGTGCAGTTTCAGCTCAACCAAGCTGTTGAAGAGGATCTTTATGGGCTAGGATGCCAGTCATTAAAAAAGATACTTAATAGCTTGTCTTGATTTGGATTTGTACCTTTATTCAATTTTTTTTTCACTCTCACAGAGAGGAAGTTCAGGAAAACTGTGTCCGCTGGAAAAAGAAATTCACCTTTGTGTGTAAAATGAGTGCCAACCCTGCCACAGGACTCCTGGACCCCTGCATCTGCCGAGTGTCTGTCCGTAAGGTGAGCATCCAGCTTTGCTTCTGGCAGCTAGTACCACCAGTAGTGTACTGGCAGTTGGTTACTGGCTGCTTTTTGGCAGCAAAAAAAATTGCGTGGACTGTGGTGGGAGGGAAAGATTGTTTGGGACAGGATATGCTGGAACAGAGCCTCTCTCTCCAAGAACAGTCCTTGATGGAGGATGGGAGCGACCAAAGTGTTGGTAACCCTTGAGAGAGAGGCTTGTGAATCCTGAGAGCAGATTCCAGGACTGAGTAATGCCTTTCCCCTGTTGCCCCAGCACATTTAATAGCTGCTTTTCCTGTTTTGTTTTGTCTCCCAATATAGGAGCTGAAGGGCGGAAAAACCTACTCAAAGGTAAGAGCACAGAGGGGGCAAATGTAGCAGAGTGATGATGGCCTTGTCTCCTGCTAGTGCTTTACACCCATTAGAAACCAGTGGCTGCTGAGTGGACCAATCTGGAGAGATGCTCATTAGTTCTTAGTTTAAGTCTGAGTTAAGAAATTTCCCAAAAAACTGGACTTGCTGGGACAGGATCCAGATTGCACTGGATGTGGATTTGAGATGGGGGTTGGAGAGATGATCTGCATGTCCTCAAACTTTGGGGAAGTTCTGAGTCAGATGTGAACTCTCTGGCTTCTGGCAGCATGTCTCTAATAAAGAAACAGACTCCAGTTCTGTTCTCCAGAGCACAGCAGCCAGCTGGGGCAGGCACCTCGCTGCCTCAGGAGTGCAGGCAGGAGCCTACAGCAGAACTCACTGCCTGCCAAAGCACAGGAGACACCGAGGCAAAAGCCAAACAGATCAGCAGGGATCTTTAGTCTTGGTTTCTCTTCCTCACATTTTCTTGCCTGTGCTGTGGGACAGACAATGGGCCACCCCCTTCTCCTCCTTTTGCTGGATCAAGAGACAGTGTTGGCTTAGAAGCTGAGCTCACACAGTGCCCAAAATCATGTTTGTTTGAAAATGAGTCACTGCTGTTGGCTTCTGATAAACAGATGCTTTGGTCACACACAACCATGTAAGAATTCTTTCTCATCAATATCCTCTCTGAGGCCATGGAGGCAACTGGCTGTGAAGGGTGTACTGCACTAGCTCCTGTGTTCTGCTGTGCTGGGTGGGAGAAGGCAGTGTGGCTGCCCACCTCGTTCCTTTTTTGTTGCTAATTAGGACATGGTGTCGAGAGCCATCAGTTTCTCTTTCACTAAATTCATACTGTGGAAGGTTATTCATTCTGCAGAGCTGCTTGTCCAGGGAGGGAAGCATAGCTGGAGGAAGAGACATAGTTAATGCATCAGCCTTTGCCTCCTGTAGTGTCCATCCTCAAGCTTTCCACAGGATTAAGAAGGCAGAATTAAAGGAAGCTTGAAGGCACGTTTCTATGGTGGAGTTAACCTGGAGACCTTATTCAGGTCATGTTCTAACCTACTTCCTTTTTGCTCTGTCTCTAGTTGTGTTTAGTGGCTTTTAAAAGAGACTGACTTCCTCCAGCCCAGAACTGCAGACCAGATCTCAAGTACTTGTCATCTCTTGGCTGGTATCTTGCTTGGAGTTCTGTGAAAAAGACAGATGTGTTCTCTGCAAAGATGATCTGAAGCAGCTTAGAAATGAGAGCTGTCACACCAGACAAGGGTGGTTGCAGTCTTGCTCTGTGGACCAGGCTTGTCCCAGGCAGGTCCTCCTGGCAACTGATTTGGGCTTCCTAATGTTCCTAAGCAGAAGTCTGTGCTGCATGTCCATGCAGCTCTTTTCCCATTTTACACCATGAGTCCCCACCTGTTAAAACTATCCTAATTCAGCTGAGAACTTCTCCAGCCATGGCAGCAGATGTAGAGGAAAATGAAACTTGTGAATGTCCTCTGTGCTTGGACCCCCATGAGCAAGGACTGAGGGTGATGGGCTGTTTGTGGTCCAGGCAAGGTTTTCAGTGACTTGGACACCTTTGGGTTTGACGTGAATGTCACCTCAGTGTCAGGGGGTGACAGAGCAGAAGATGACAGGAAGGACTGATAAAGCGGAAACTCTTTCCCTGAGCTGAAAGAAACACCATCAGCTGGCTGGAAAACTGAGGAAACTATTCTGAAACATTATATCTGAAAACATCCTTTTGTTAAGAGATCTTTCCTCTATATACTGGGAGTCTGCTTCCTGAAAGAGCTTCTGACCTCAGCACACCATGTGGGTTGCTGGAGGGTTCTCCCACACTCTGTGTTCCAGTGTCAATCTCCTCTCAGAATTTAGTGCTGTGGTGGAGGAAGAAGGATCTGGGTCTGGGCCACCCCTGTGCCATGCTGTTCTCCTGGTGTGGTGGGGCTGTGTCTTTGTCACAGTGATGGATTGCATCTCCCTCTGTGGCTTTCCTCTGTCCTGTTTATCTCTAAGAGATAAAAATTCACAGTTTTTTTTCCTTATCGGTGAATAATTAGCAAACATAGCCCTTGGCTAAAAGAGACAGAGGAATTTCTGCAGCAAGGGCTGAAGAAACACTTACATTAAAGGAATTCTTAAGAAGAGAGGGGGAAAGGTTATTTTTTTCCTTTTTTTGCTGATAGAAGGTTCCCTCTATATCCTATTTTTTATTTGCCATCAGAAGTTGCCCTTTGAGAACGGGATGAAGGAAGCAGCTGTATTAATCTTGCTGCTGTTTCCCCTCAATCATATATCTTGAGCAGACTGTGATTGTTGACTTGGAGCAGTGGGGGCCAGGGTTCCTCTGGCAGTGACTGTTTTGTGCTGTGACTCTCTCTCAGCTTCCTCAGCTGACAGAGGCACCACAATTCCATAGGATGGTGCTACTGTTGGGGCTCTCCCTTCACTTGTGTCATCCAGCTGCCAACAGCAGGGCAGAAGGGATGTGCTGCAGAGCACAGAACAACCTGCTGCTGCCCCACCTGTGTTCCCTGCTCCCCTGGGAGCTGACCTGTTGTTGATGTGACGCAGATGCTCCACGCCTGGATGCTTTGGCCACATACAGAGTACAGCGTGTCCTCCTGATCAGATGAGATGAGACACAACTGCCTTCTGTTCCTAATGCTGTGCATAAAAGAAGCTGTAACTTTTTCTTTGAAACACTGTGTTAATACACCAGGGATTGTGGCAGGAAAACAAAGGTGCTCTTCATAGTGTTTGTATTTGCTCTGGAGGGATCAGTGCCCTTTTTGAAAATGCGTGTGATCTTCAGCTTTGTCACCTTCGCAGTTTGCTTCTCATTTGTTAGAGAGGGTTTAGAGAGCTCACAGTTAAATCTCTCCAAATATTTCTCTTCCCTTCTGCCTGTTAAACAAACCCCTTGCTAGTTAAACCTTAGCAGTGTTGAGGAGGAGTGCTCCAGGAGCTGCCCAGCCCAGCAGCTGCCTCTGAGGGGTGAGGCACAGGCAGTGCCACATGGCTCTGAACCTCCAGCTCCCTGTGCCCATAGCCTCAGTTGTTTTTTTCAGGATGGTGTCCCTTTCCCCTGTAACAATATCCTTTCATCTCCTGGTTCACATGCTCCACTGCATTCTGGGATGGCCCAATACAAAGAGTGCCTTATTATGTTTGTGTATGTGTGATTCTGTTTTTTCCACATTGTTGACCTAGTGCCTTCCATGTCCTTGGTTATGCAATGGCTGCAGGCTGGTTAACACTGTCCTGGCCACCACCACTACTGTACACCCTTCCTCTCTGTGGGCTTGGCTTCCTGAAGGCATCCAAGTGTCCATCTAGTTTGGGATTAGGAATGTGACCCTGTCCACCCTCAAGAACAGAGAATCTTCACAGCCACCACTCTGTGTCCTGGCTCCTGTTTCTGCCCTTGCTCACAGATGTGCTCTCTCCCTTTGGTCTGTGTGACATGTGTAACCCTTTATGGAGTAATGTCTGTTCTCTCACCTTCCTCTCCATTGTTTTCTTGGCTACAGCTGGGCTTTGCTGATCTAAATCTGGCAGAATTTGCAGGCTCTGGATCCACTGTCCGTTGCTGCTTGCTGGAAGGATATGATACTAAGAATACCCGACAGGACAACTCCATCCTAAAGGTACAACAGCTGGAACTTACACAGTAGAAATCCTACTTAAGACTTTGTGGAGATCACAGTGCAGTGCCAGGCCCAAGAGAAGGTCCTGTTATGTACAGAGACAGGATTTTGCTTTTGTGCCTCTAGACTGACTTGGGAAGCTTCCCATTATCAGATTTGCCCTTTGATAATTTGGCATTGATTTGGCCAAGCAGTGACCCTTGACAAAAAAACCAGGAACAGGAGGGAGGGAAGAGGTTATTACAAGGCATATTCAGTGTGGCCCAGCTGGTGTCCTGCTGAGCCACTGCCACTTGGAGTTACTGATGGCAGGGATTTGGGGCAGGGAGGGAAATACTTTGCTAAATCCCTGAAGCTGATTTCCATGGGAAAGGAGCTAGATCTGGCTGATCTTTACACCTAGCCCTTGACCTCCTGGCTGTTGTGAAGTGAGGAGCTCAGTGCAGCATGGCTAACGATGTGCCTTGTGTCCCCTCTCCAGGTCACCATCGGAATGTCCCTGCTCTCTGGGGACCCCTGCTTCAAAACGTGAGTTCCTGGGTGTACCCCATTCTGGGCAGACACTGTGATTGATGAAAAGAGGGGAAAAGATACCCTTGATAGGGAAAAGTACAGTAAAACTGGCTGAATCAGCCAGAATAGTATAGGCAGCCTGTGCTGTTAATTGGTTTTGTTCTCTGCTCTGGCTTTCCCAGCTTTGATTGTTGCTGTGCACAATATTTTCCCTGCTGGTGCAACTTGTGTTTTAGAAACCAGTAGATTTTGATTACAAACTTCATGTTTTGCCTGAAGGAGAGAATTTCTCATGGCTCTGGGCTTGGTTTCACTGACCTCTAAGAGGAGAAAGGTCAATAAAGAAAACAGTCTTGGAAGTGGACACGCTTCAGCACATATCATGGGGGATAAAGATCTCAGATTGAAACAGCAACAAAAATACTTCAAGGCTGAATCATTTAACTTTTTTTTTCTATAGGGCTCACAACTTGGATTAATTAACAGAGAAATTGCAGTAATGTGGGGGGGGGGGGGGAATGCATAATGATAGGAAAGAGTAAGTACAGTTAGGCTATGAAGCAGTTTTTGCTGCTTAAAGAATTGTTGGTGAATCAGTGAATCTCCTGGCCACATCTTCCCTCACACCACAGTGCAGCATCACAATCCCAGCCCTGCTGTGGTGTGCTGGAAGGTGTGGGACTGCACAGCAGGGCTGTCATGTGCCCAAAGGAATATTTCATGTTGCCTCCCAACAGTATGAGAGAAGAAAGCTTTACCTTGAGGCCAATTCTTGTAGCAGTTGTATTCTGGGCTAAAAGGTCTAATTTTAGGAGCTAGCTTGGAGTGTATAAATTAGCTCAAATTCTTGTAAAAAAAGGCTGCATAATTTTTTGGTGAGTTTGTTTTGTGAGTGGCTTTTCATAGTGCTGCAGTATTTTCTGACACTTCTAAACCCAAAATCAGTGTCATCTGATTCTGAAGAATTTCTGCTTCAGAAGGAAGTGTAACCATAACTTTATAGCAGTAACAGATGTTTTAAATCTAGGGTACTAGGATGTCTGACAAAAATACCTGTTGCTCCTCCGCAATGGAAGCGAGTTCCACTGTTAGAATGCCTGAAAATTACACAGAATAGGATATAAATATCCAGTTAATGTAAGTAGGTTCAGTCTGAAAGTCAAACCTCCTAATTTTCTTGAAGGATTTTTGCAGTCATTCCCACTTTTCCCTTTTATGTTGATGATGTGCAAATATCTAAAAATAGTCTTTGCATGTGGAATAGTCCTTGATCAGTAGAGCTTCTGGTAAATGACACTCATTAGAGGGTTAGGCAGGAATTAAACTGTGCTGGGAAATCACTTCCAAGCACTGATTTTTTGCAGCACTCCATGAACCTTCCCCTGCTGGGGTTGCTGGAAGGGCCAGAGCAGCTGAGCTGAGAGACCAAGGGGCTGCTCTCACAGCTGCTGCAGGAACAGTTTGCTTGCTTAAGGTTGTAAAAGCCTTTAAAACCTGTGAAGCAAAGTCCCCAAAGCACCTAGGTGCATGCAAATCACTGATAAGATGATTAGGGAGGGTTTTTTCCTGGTGAAGGCATGCTGTGAGTTTCCTGAAAGCTTTATGGCCATGCAGCTGCCCACATTAAGTATTCTCTCTTCCAAAATACTGCAAAGATCCCCTCTCATGTAACATCTTCCCTCAGAGCTCTGAGTGAGACAAAAGATTTTATTTTTCACTCCTCACTTAAAAACGGTAATATGATCCTTTAGTTCCAGTTCAGACTTCAGGCTACAAGGAGGTTAGGGCTCCAACAGGAATATTCACTTTGCCACGCTGCACATGCTGTGGCTTCCACCCAAAAGCACTTCTGGAGGAAGGGAGGGGGCTCCAGGCACTCACAGCTCTGCCCTGCAGTCAGCATTTACAAAGGGATGTTGCGAGCTCACAGAATAACCAGAAAAATAATTCTGACAGCTGGAAAAACACTTTAGTTTCACTGAAAAGGAGTTTAATAGTCAGTTAAAAAAGGGAAAGGTTATTTGATTGTTGTAAAAGTGCTCTCATAGGGGGACAGGGTTGCTGGGATAAAAGGTTTCATTTTGGCCAAAGAGGTGTAAGAGAAAGGAAGCTGGAATTGAGAGTGGGACAACAGCAAACTGGTTCCTGTTTGTGAAGCCAGTTGGCCAGTGGACACATGTTGGGGGTGAAAGGGCAGCTCTGTATGGTGTCCTGGAGCACAGTGCAAGTCCTGAGCCTGTTGTCCTGTATAAATGAATGAATGGTCCCTTTTTGCCCTAGTTTACCTCAAAACTTGATTTTTCTTGTAATGCAGTCCAAGGTAGGGAAGACACCAGTCTTGCACGTAGGAAAACAAAACCCAACATCCTATTTGAGCTGCTGATCAGAGGGCTGCCAGCTTCCCCCTGCTGAGAAGGGTGGAATAGACAGAAAGATGAGTGCTCCCTGCCTGGCAGTGTGTAACCTCCTTCTCTTCTGATTACAGGCCTCCTTCCACCGCCAAGTCCATCACCATCCCGGGGCAGGACTCCTCTCTGCAGCTGACCTGCAAGGGCGAGGGAACCACCAGCAGCAGCAGCACTTCCTCCACAATTGGCTCCCTGCGCCAGAGCAAGCCAAGAACTGCCATTCTCAGCTCAGGTCTGAGTGCCCACCCTGCAGCCATGCAATACTTGGCTGTGCCTGGACACTCTTGTGTTTTTCCCAGCAGCTGCAAGCACAAACTCTTTAATTTTTCATGTTTTCCTGCACCCATCCTCAACCCCGTTGCTCATTAAGAATATTGAGGATAACAAAGCCATCTAAGTGTAACTGAGGAGAGGAAGGTTGAACATTTGCCACATGCATATTTCTGTTAGTGGAGATAAAGCAATTTGTCCTTTTTGCTGGGGATTTAATAATTCATGCACTGCACTCATCCCTGCTTTCCACTGTGTTCAATGACACGTACTATTGTTCTGCACCCAGCTATTCTGTTGCTCAGACTTATCTTCTAGAAAAGTTCCTCTGAAGGTTTTAGAGGTTGGTTTAAGGTCTAGTGGCCTTGTTCCAGCTGCTGATGCAGTTCTTTAGCTTCTGTATGAGCCAGTTTTCAAGGGCACTGCATTTTCACATCAGTTTTTTTCCTTCCCAGCACATTCCAAATGTGCAGGCAGATACACTGCACCAAAATAGCATTTGAGTCTCATCCCCTCAGTGACAGAGCACGTGGTGCAAGTGGTGTTCTTAAAAAGCTGGCTAATGTGTTACATTTGTGCACTTATAAATAAGCTTGCTGCAAGAGAGACAAGCAGGGCTAGCAAAGGAGCAAGGGGTAATGCTGGAGCGTCTGTATCAAATTCAGAGATTATTTAAATGGTACAGGCTCTCTCACAAGTAATAGAAAAGGAAAGGTAGTAAGAGAAGCACCCAAACAGAGGTTGAAATACTTTACTGCCAGTGGCCATCTGATGCTTACTTAGTCTTAGCTTGATGCCTTTAACTATGGGTAGTTTCAGACACTACTTGTCCTTCTAGATGCTACAAGCCCCCAGAGATGTTTGTAAATTCACATGCTGGATAGAAACAGTGATAAATTTGACAGAGTAGCTCACTGTGGTCTTCCTATTCCCGGAGTGTTTCTAAGCACTGTGCTAGCCGGCTGTACAGCAGGGCTCTGGCCATTTGACAGCCCTTTCCTTCATCTGTCATCCCAAGATCAGCCTCCACTCCCAGCTGATCAGTGCAGTTCGTGCTGGCTTGGTTATGGTGTAAGCAGTGTCCCCTTTTCCTTGGCAGGTGTCCCAGAAGAATCGGATCAGAACCTCTCCAGCCCAGAGGAAGTTTTCCACTCAGGGCACTCACGGAACTCGAGCTACGCCAGCCAGCAGTCCAAGATCTCTGGTAACCACTGATCCACACAGCTCTGCCATCCCTTTTCCTTCCTGCAACAAGCTCCCGTGAGAGTGATTTGCAGCCATCTCTCTCACCCTGCTGTGTAATTCCAGCCTCCTGTTCAGTCTCTGCAAATGAGCTCATAGAGGTCTAAACCTCTGTGTGCAGGAGCAGCAGTGCCTGCCTGTTCCCTGTGCTGCCAGGAGCGGGAGCAGGTGAGGTCTGTGATCCCTGTGTGTTGGCAGGTTACAGCACGGAGCACTCCCGCTCCTCCAGCATGTCCGACCTGACCCACCGCAGGAACACGTCCACCAGCAGCAGCGCCTCCGGGGGGCTCAGCATGACCGTGGAGTACCCTGAGGGGGAGAGGGAGCACAAACTGGAGAAGCCACCTCGCCCCCCCAGACCACCCCTCCTGCTGGACAGACCCTCCCGGTGAGTTACACTGGAGCAAAGACCTTGCTCTGTGAAGGAGAGACAGAACCTGCTCCTTTGTCTTCAGGCAGCAGTGCATCAGATGGTGGCCACTGAGGAGGAGACTGTGGCCAAGAGAGGCAGGACAGTATGTAGAAGTCTGTGTCTTGAAGAGCTGAGTAAGTTTCTCCCATATTTCCTCTTGCCAGGAGGAAAAAGGATTCGATGGAGAGTCACCCAACCCGAGTGGATGACACCAGGATCGATGCTGATGATATAGTGGAGAAAATAATGCAGAGTCAGGACTTCACCGATGTCAGCAATACTGAAGGTGAGGGGAGAAGCCTCAGAGGGGATGTCTGGGTTCATCCTTTCTCAAGGCTGCCAAGCATTTACAGTCAAATCTGTTCTGCTGTGGGCTCCCTTCTCCTTGGACAGCTATTTGCTTTCAGTGCTTGCTCAGTGTTTCTGTGGTAAATAAACCACATGGGTTTGAGAGCTGCACATGTATTTACAGATAGCATTTGATGCTGTTCCACACATGACAGCAGAGATTGAATAGTAGCTCAAACATGTAGGGGGAGAGAGGAAAAATACTGAATCTCAGCACAGTGGAGATCAGTTGCATCAGCTGTCTGCACTGCTCTAGTGGCCTTCATCCAGGGTCAGGCCAAGGGTATTTATCAAAAGAGGAGAGCACAACTGGAGGGGAAGCAGCACATTTCTACAGAATCATGGGTTACCATGTGCTGGTGGTCAGGTCAGTCAGAGAGCTTAAGAAGGAGTTTTCTCCATTGCAGTCACAGTATCTGTTAGAAGAAAACTAATAATAAAACTGCTTTTGTTTTCGCTTTCATTTTCCAGTTCAGCATAGAACTCAATCTTTAATCTGATTCTTTTAATCTGAGGTTTTCTGTTAAGTTTTAAACTTGAGCCTAGCTTGTTATCTGTGCTTCATTAATTTACCATTAATCACCCTAAATTGTTGCTCATGGCAGCACTCTTATCATGTGGGGTGTTACACCTCACTCAGCATGGGTTAGAACTAGACTGAATGCAGCTGCCTCTCACCAGCAGAACAGGGGGAGTTTCTCCTCCAGTGACTCTACAAGAGTAGTGTGAGGCCCCACATCTCATCTGTTCAAATGTGTATAAGCTGACCAAAAACTTGCATCAATGGAATTGCCTTAAAAGAGGCAGCTGGAGGAGTATGACTGAATTAATATCTCTGCCTTTATTCTTCCAAAGATTCATGTTGTGGAGGCTCCCTTTTGGAGCAAGGAAAGGAGTTCCCAGGGGCTCGATGACTGTGGGAACACCCACCAGAAAGAGTGGACGTGCATCTGCATCTGTGCTGACTGTGTGTCTGGGAGGGGAGTTCTGGCAGCCTCGGTAGTTCTGGATTTTGATGTCTGTCTTCCTTTTCTATCTGCAGACAGTAACCTGAGGTTGTTTGTGAGCAGAGATGGAACCACTACGCTGAGTGGTATTCAGCTGGGAAACAGGTAGGTTTCCCAAAAGGCTGGCAGACAGATGGGCTCCAGAGAGATCTGTGGGCTCTGTACCTAGGAGACTTCCACTTTCTGCTGCAGGAGAGATTTCTAAACATCGTGTGCTACATGGTGGCTTTTTTCCCACATTAACAGCACTGGGATCCCTTTGGTGGCAGGCTGCAGTTGCACTAAAGTATGAATGAAGTTCTCAGCAGGAGCTCAGAGGGGATAATGGGATCCTGGTTGTTAGACCCAGGAACAGAAGTGAGGAGGGGAAGTACAAAATGGTAGAGGCTGGTTCCCGTTTGTTCCTGAAGCAGGGAGCTTTGCCTCCTGCTGGCCTGCAGCAAAATTGCGGCAGAGCCGGGTTTATTGTCCCTTCTCCCTGCCTCTTATTGTCCCTTCTCCCTGCCTCTTCCATAATCATCGCGGGCCTCTTCTCTTATGAAAGCCTTCTGAAGCAATAAAACTTTTTCTTGCCACTATAGCTTTTAGTACAGCTCTTGGCCAGTTGCATTTGAGGCTTAATTGCATCTTTTCTGTTGAATTGAAAAGAGCAGTAATGGTAATGCAAAGATGTATCAAGTTGATAACAAACCAGGAGCACAGCAAAGCCAGGCAGGCCTGCTCTTTGTTCTGGATAGGATACTCCCCCTTTGCTGTGTCCTGTAGAAGGGTTCATGTGTCACACCCAGCTCTCTCCAGTGCTGTTGCTGACTTGCCACCTCTGTGTCCCCTTGGTATTCCAAGGATTGACTTCCCACAAGGCTGACCCGTTACTGGCAGTGTTTTTGTGTGGGTTTAGAAGATGATGTTTGAGAGTGGAGAGCTCTGAATCAGAACTTGGTTGCTCAAAATGACTGTGGAAAATAACTGGCCCCTCTCCCCCTCTGCCTCCCCAGGGTCTCATCTGGAGTTTACGAGCCAGTGGTGATTGAAACCCACTAAATGTGAAGAACAGGGTAGAGCTGTTGGACACAGGTCCCCTACCCAGTCCGCTGCCACATGGATGCCAACCTTTACCTCTCTTCATGCAGCATTCCAGAAGGGATTTCTCCACACCCCTCCCTGTATGTTTGCACTGCAGAACTACTCTGAGACCACTCCAGAACATGCACTTTCCCTGCATTGGCATTGTCCTTCTCTGCTTCCTGGTCCTTCCAGTGCATGCATTCCTCCTGTTCCTGCTCAGACACAAGGTGTCTGTGGGGCTTCTCCTTGGGCTAGTCCCAGAGGATGTTGCTCATCTGCATCCCTCATTCCACCCATTCACTTGCAGCAGGGGACTTCTCAGTTTCTGTCTCCCCAAAACATTGGGTTATACCACTGTGAACTCTTCAAACCACTGGGGATGGGGGAAACCATTCTAACCAAACCCAGAGCTGCTTGTTGGGGACACGGTGACACGGCCGCTTGCAGGATGCTTTATTACATTGACTCTGCAAGGGAACTTCACCTCCCAAGGCAGTGGTTTTACTGAACAAAGTGTGCTGTGGTGTACACTTCACCTTTCTATCCTCACATCCCCAGACAACATCTTCTCATAGGAAATATTTCCCAAAAGTGCATTTCAGAAAACTGCCGCAATCCAGCTGGGATTTGGTGAACGGTTAAATGTGAGTGCTCGTCACACCACTGACTGCAGCAGCCCTTCCACTGCTGGGCATGGAAGGGGGTGCTCATCAACAAGCATTAGCAGGAGCACTTTAGAGGTTACAGATTTTACTTGGAGGAGGCTTCTACTCACTATTCCAGGAGTATAATCTGTGTTTGCTGGACTGATTCAGCAAATAGTCCTGTTGGAGCTTGGAATACAAAGCCTCTTTTTTTTTTTTTTTTTTTTTTTTTTTTTTTTTTTTTTTTTTTTTTTTTTTTTTTTTTTTTTTTCCTTCTTCTTCTTGTTTCATTGGCTCAGGAAGGGAACTGCCCTTCTTGGACTGTGAAAAGGATTTCATCTGACAGCCCTTCCCTGGGCCAGAGCTGGATGCAGTTGACTGCAGTGGTCTCTCTGTTGTGGTGATGTCGATTGCCTCTCTTGGCCTGGGCCAGTAAGGGATTTGGTGTTGCTTGGCCTTTCTTGCCTTGTCAGCAGAGATCAGTGCCTGAGCTGGTTCTTTCTGGGCCTGGGGAGAAGCTACTGTCTCTGCCTTCAAGGGTAGAATGGGTGTTTGCTGCTGCATTAGCCACAGCAGCTGTTCTGACCTGCTCTGTGGTGATGAACTCTTCTGACAAGGCTTCAAACTGTTCTCTGGTTGATCTTTCAATTGCTCTTCTTTGGGTTTGGTTTCTGCAGTTGTTTGACACTTTCCCTTGCAGTGTGTGGCAGAGATGTCAATCCCTTTCAGCTCCCACTTGGAGATTCTCCTGGCAGCCAAATTGCCAGCCAGGATCTGGGCATCCCCCAGCTGTGGGCCAGCAGCAGGCTGTGCTTGCAGCCCTCCCTGTACAGAGCCCCTCAGCTGATAAGCTAGTTCTGTGTAGTGCCCATTCCTCTTTTGCCAGTGTACTGTGGTAGCACTCAGCAGCCGTGCCCTCGGAGCAATTCCACACTCTGGGACCTGGCTCCCCTCTGACTCTTGTGTGTGTGCACAGGCACACACTCATCCTCTTCAACTGATCACATTGCTCAAATTCTTAGTTATTGTAAAGCCTCTGTTAAAGGAGAAAAAAAAAAGCGTTAACTGTGGTCTCTTTGGCCAGAATGCATGCAGATGAGCTACTGGAGAAGGAAATCTGGCAGAATGAGAAAAAAGGAATGAAAGGGCTTGATTTAGCTTTTTTTTTTTCACCCTTCTAGCTAAGGATGCTGCATGGGGAGGGTGCTCAGCAGTGTGGTAAAACTATACAGTTGCTTACTCTGTTTTGATGGTTTCGCTCTTCAAGTCAAGAGGTTTCTTTCTGTGTTTGGACAGACCACATATAGGATATGCATCTTTTCCACCCTTTCCCTTCAAAGGGAATTAAATTTGAATTAGGGTAAAAAGGGGATACAGACAACACCTTGATTTGGTTTAATGTAGGGAAAAAGTGTTGGATCTTTTTAGACTGTATAGAACAAAAGCTCTTTCACACTTTGGCACTTGCTAGGTTTTTTTAATGGTGATCTCTTCTTCATTCAGCCTGGGTAGGTTTGGCACTCACTTGCAGGCTGCTGAGCATCCTGCCCTGTTCCTGGGGTGCCACGTGTCTGCAGGAAGGAGAGAACTGCTTGTCTTTCTCTCCCCCTGGGGCAGTGCCAGAAAGCCAGGCCTGGCCTGACCGTCTGCTCAGGTCAGGGTGAGGGCAGGAGGCTCAGACAGCAGTGGCTGTTCTGCCCTGTCTGTGGATGGCTGTGCAGAGCCGAGGGTCTGGCCGCTCCCCAGGGGCCAACAAAGCCCCTCAGGAAATCAGATCCAACCAGGACTTGAAAGGAGCAAGCATAAGCCAGGAAAGAGGCCAAAACCCAGCTCACTTCTGCTGCTTTGCTTCTGTTCCCATGAAAAACAATGGCAGTCACTGTCAGAGCAGTCGGGATCCCAGGGCATTCTTCTGGCCTCCATTGGCAAGGGTCGGCTGCTCCGAGGCACTGGCAGCTCAGCATGTCACGAAATCAGTGGGACAGAGGGAGGAATATCTTCCCAGCAAAGCAAGAGGAGAAGCACTTGAGCTTTTGAGAGCACTGGTCTCTTCTTCCCAGGCTGGCAGAGGCATAACCTGACCCACCACATCACTGTGGCCAACCTGGACATATCTTTGGCTTCTCTTCCAATGGCTTGGCACATCACTGCTTGCATTTCTGATAACTGTTTCTTCCTTGTCTCCACGTTAGTGCCTCCACAGATCCTGGTCTTTGTGTGGCTTTTTAGCTCTCCTGTCCCTGGTTTTGAGTGAGTAAGTAGTCCTAATCATCCAGCCTTGAGCAGCACAGCTGGGGCACCTGGAGCAGACCTGGAGGGAGGAAGGAGCAGTCTGTTGCTATTTGCAGATCCCACGCAGAGCTCCTGCTGCACATCCAGCACAAGCAATGCCCAGCAGTCCCTAGGCAGCCGTGGGCACCTGAGGTGGTGGCTGTGGGGTCACTTGTCCCACACACTCACCGCTGCCTCAGGAAGCTGCATCTCACGAGCACTTTTTTCCTTGTGGCATCGCTGCTGCCTGTTCCTCGCTGGACTTTGAACATTTAAGAAGTGAATCAGTTTCCAGACCCAAACCGCTGACTAGTTTCCTTTGGGTTTTTCTTCTTTTGTTGTGAAGTTTATGGATTTTCTTTTTTTTTTTTTATACAAACCCAGCAGGCTGGTGTTTTTTGACTGCGTTATTGTTTCATTGATATTTTATTTCAGGGGGGCTTAGGGGGGAATGTTCTTCCCCACATTGTTCCCCTTCTCAGGGGATTCAGAGATGGCTTAAACAAGTAAAAGGACCTTATTGGCAAGACTCTGCATCCCCTGGGTCTCTGATGCTGATGAGCAGGGCTGCTCACGCCTGGCTGGCCCTGGAGAGCAGAGCTGGCTCTCTGCTTCAGTCTTGGGATCAGGCAAAACGTGTGGGCTCTGCTCCTGGTTTCTAGACCTTTAGTTGGTGGAAGCACATTGCAAAGCATTAGGAAATTCAGTGTAACTTTTTTACTAACTTTTTTCTTTTTTTTAAACCAATATAAAACTGAGTGTCCGAAACAATAGGCTTAGTCGTTACTTGGTGAAGGAGATGGATTTCAGTTGGAAATTGTGATGGGAAAAGGGGGAGAAGGATGTTGCTCCCTCATCATTATCTTTTGTATGGTCAGCACTTTAAATGGGGGCCTCGTGCTGTTCTGACCCTTGGAGTGATGGGCAGCAGACGTGTGATTTCTCCCCCCTCATTGCCACATCACTTTGCCCCCTGCAGAAAGTTTAACAAGCCCTTTTAAACATTTGCTTCAGTTTTTAGAGGGTTCCAAACCAGGTGGAGGCCTGAAGAAATAGTATTTCATTCTCATATGAATAGGAGGGGTTGACTTTTTATTTATTTTGTCGTTACTGTTTCTTTTTAAGCAGGTGGCAGTGCAGCTGGTCTCTGCACTGCTGCCAGGAACCTCTGGGAAAACCTCACTCCAGGTACGCTAGAGCACCACAGTCAAACCCCTCCTGGTGAGGGGCTCCCCCTCCCCTCCTCGCTGCCTTACCCAGGGGCTGCAGACCCCTCTCCACCCCTCCTGCCCCAGCCCTGCTGCCCCACCTGGTCTCTAGCTGAGTTCTTGCTCTGGTGACTGAGCCCTTTGGACAAGGCAAGTCCCCAGGGACAAGTTCCTACAAACTCTGCCTGGTTGCAGGTGTTTGTCCTTGAAAAGCCACTCCCTCACTGTGGGAGGGATTGATGAATGCAAAATTCCCCCCACTTCCCTCCTAAGAGCTGTGTCCATCAGCCCCCTCCCTGCACCCTCCCATCCGCTGCCTCCAGAGCGCCTCTGCCCCGCCCGAGGCAGCGGGCGTGGAAACCTGGGAAATGAAAAGGAATTTGGATGAGCTGAGGGATGTGGCTGAGCCTGGTAACTTGCCTCAAACACATGGAATAACAGTAGAGCCCATATTTTTGTGGGGGGAGGGAGGGGAAGGGGAGATCATGTTTTATTTTCTTGAAAGTGAATTGAGCTTGGTGACCTTCTGCTGAGGCGCACTTGATTTGTATCAGATTCTATAGAGAGATGGCTGATATTTTTGGAAAGGGAATGGGTCTATGCAAACTTCCAAAATTGCTTGAAAGATAGTTTAACATTTTTTTACTTTGAAAATCTAAAGATAAATCTAACTTTTGTCTTAAAGCAGAAGTGCGTTTAGAAAGAGAAGCTACTTCCACTGCTCTATTTTGATGATGATTCTTGGAAAGTTTGGGCTGGAGGGAATGACTATTTTTCACCATTTCTATCTTGCTCCTCTAGTTTTTTTGTTTCTTTTTCTAACGGAATGCTGTGCCGTCTTTGATTCAACAGATCGTGTTTGTATTTTCTGTATCTGGTTCCTAATGTAGAGAAATAACAAATATATGAGGAAATCAATATAATGTCAAATGTTGTTATGGTTTGGGGGGAAAAATAAAGGTTTTTGGTACTTCACGCTGATTCCTGTTGCTCTGTTTCTTGTTTTAAATATCTGCTGTGGGGTAAGAAGGGCATGCTCAGGCCTGGAAGAGTTTGGCTTTGCCTTCTCAGGCAGCTCTGGCAGCTGGGAGTGGAGATCCCTGCTAGCCCTTCCCTGGAGCTGGAGAAGGGCTGGAGAGGGCAGCTGGCAGCGCAGCACCAGTCCTGTGGAAGCAGCAATCCTGGGGAAAGGTGTCCCCTGCCTGAGGCACGAGCCGTGTCCTGTGTTGTGTCCCATCTGTCCCAGTCTAGGCTCTGTCTAAACTGCCTCTCCTGCTGGGGCTACCCACCTGGGGGATTGGGCTCACAGCCCAGCAGGGCTCCAGGGAATATCTCTGGATCCTCAGGGCTCGTGCCTGAGTAGCCCCTCAGCCACCACAGGTTCACCACCCCCTTAATGGAGGGTGAGCCAAATTCAGTGCCCAGATAATCATTGCTGATGCCTCACAGGGCTGGAGGGGAACAGGAGCCCTGGGAGGAAGGAGCTTTTGCCTTTTCCACCTTCCCAGCGCTTCGGCCACACAAAGGTCAGTGCACCTTTGAGTCCCAAGCACGGTATTCCCTTTTCCCTTGTTTCAGGAAGGGGAGGCAGCCGCTTCTATCTCGTCTGTCCCTTGGCTGTTTGGTCTCACTTGGTTGGACGGCTGGGCCGTGGGACGTCAGTGTCCCGGGGGATGGAGCTGGTGTCAGGATCCGTCACTACCACAGGTCCCGGGCACCGGTGCTGGATGCAACCGGAGCACCCTGTTCACAGGTGAAGGCACCGGCACTGGAGCAGCAGGAGCTCCGAGCTGTAACAACCCTCTCAGGCCTGCGGGTGAGACAAGCGCTGCTCTCCCGCGTTCCCCCCGTGCCAGCCCCGCACCCGGGCAGTCCCCGCCGCCGTTCCTGGTCCCGATCTCGATCCCGATCCCGATCTCGCTCCGCTCCCGCCCCTCTCCGGGCGTTTCGCGGCTCCGGGCGGTGACGAGGTTGGGGCGGGGCCTCGCGCTCGCCCCGCCCCCCCTCGCCGATTGGCCGCTGGCGGGGCGGGCCTGGCAGGCCGCTCGCTGATTGGCGGCCGCGCCGGAAAGGCGGGGCCGGCGGGGAGGAGGCCGGGGCGCCATGGTGAGTGCGGGCCCGGCCCGGAGCGGGGCGCCGCGGCGGGGGCAGGGAGGGCCCCAGGGAGGGCCCCTGCTCCGCCCGCTAGCACGAGGGGCTTGGGCTGAAACCGCGGCCCGGAGCCCTCACGAGGCTGCCTGGCTGCCGCCGCTGCGGAGAGACCGGTCCCGGCCGCCTCGCGGGGCCGGCCGGGTCGGTCCTTGGGATGCGGTGTGCGATGTGGCCCAGGGAGCTGCCTGCGGCAGCGCTCGGCAGCCCGCGATGGATTATCCCGCCGCAGTGTCTCATCCACGCGCTGCCCCTGCCCCGCGTTTTCCCGTTCCCCGCCGTGTCCCGGCCCCGCAGCAGCGCGGTCACGTAACCAGCAGCAGGTGCCTTGAGCCGCTCCTGCACCGGCGCTGCCCTGGGGAGCCCGCTCTGACTGTCTCTCCCTTTGCAGGCCACAGCGACGGACCAGCTGGTTGGGTTTGGCTTGGTCGCCTTCAGCCTCGTCCTCTTTGTTTACTACACCCTCTGGATCATCGTACTGGTACGGGGTTCCTCTGCTGAGGTCATTAGTGATTTTCTCCCGGGAAAGAAACTTCTCCCCACGAGCTTTCCAGGTGCAAGAGGCCGGGTTCAGCCTTGGGCTAATGTCTGAACTCGCACCAGATTCCTCTCCAACTCCAAGGGTTTTGAATTCTCCTCTTGCATGTGCTCACTCTGCTTCCAGATCCATGTCCGTGCTCCCGGCATTCCCAGAGCTGTAGGAGCATTCTCCCCTGTGTGGGAATCCTCACACTGCTCCCTAGTGTCCAGAGCCTTCCACTGGCCTCTGCAGAGGGATCCTGCTGGGATAACCATGGAGCAGAGCCGGTGGCAGCTGCTCCCTCCTGCAGGGCAGAGCGGGGAATTTGCTGTATTCTGCACCAGCAGCTCTGCCCACCCCGAGCCCCCGGGGCTGTGGGACCCTGTGCCAGCCCCATAGCCGCCCTCACTGAACACCAAACCCTTCACTGCCCACCCACTCTTGGTCTCTGTGGCCGAGCCACGTGCAGGTCTGGGAACCCTTTTTTTAGCCATTTCACACCAGATATTTCCATGTTTCTCCCAAAACCCTGACTCTGCTCCTTGAGGTGTTGTAACCCACCTGCTGACAGCCCTCTCTGTTCCTGCAGCCCTTCATTGACAGCGACCATGGGATCCACCAGTATTTCCTGCCTCGGGAATATGCAGTTATCATCCCTGTGGCAGCAGGGCTGCTGCTGCTGCTATTTATAGGTGAGAGTTATTTCTGTTGCTCTGATTAGAAACTTCTAAATTAGGAAGAGAGAAGAGGGTTGCTAGGGGTTTAGCTAATGTGTGACACTCATGACACTCTCTGTGGTTACAACTTAGCCTGGCACAGGGACTTGGGGCTGTGTTTGTGTGTGGCTTTGGCTGTTTGAGCCCTTGGACAATAGAATTTTTGTGTTCTCTCTGCTGAGATTCTGTTTCTCATTACCAAGTGTTGTAGAAGTGTCTGGAATTAAAAGTTTCCTACCTGAATCTGTTCTCTCTCTCATGGCAGGTGTTTTTATAATGTTTGTCATGTGGAAGAGCAGGAAACATGCCAAGAAATCAGACTGAAGGCCCAACTGAGGAGATGAGGAGGTGCCCACGCTGCAGCATCATAGCCAGGAAATGACTTTTCCTGCAGCTCCAGGCAGACATCTCCAAGGTGCCCAGCACTGAGCTGCTCCCACGTTCCCTCCTGCAGAGACTAAACTTGTAGTTTACATTTCACTGACCAAAGAGAAGCAGGATTCATCCAAGGCTCATCAAGTGAGGGACCAGAGCCCCAGCTGAGGGACCTGCTCCCCAGCTGGGGCTGCCTTGCCCACTCTCTGGGCACTCCTTCCCCTCAGCTCTGGCTCTTCCCAGTAGTTTGTTCCTTCTGGGAATTTTATTTAAAAGTTTACTTACAGTTTGTGGGGGGTTTTTTGATTCAAGTCTGAGAGGAGAGAAATGAGAGTTTGGGCTTGGAAAGGACAAGTCTGCCTTCTCCATTTGCTTCTGGAAGGGCTAATCACAGTGCTGGGGGCTCTTGCCTTTCTGTAGAGGGACTCCCATGATGCTGGGGGTGCAGGGACAGTGCTGCCCTTGTGTCCCCCCCAGCTGAGGGGGTGGTGAGAAGATGTCCTGGATCACAGGGAAGTGTTGGGTGTGGTTCCCATCACAGCTCTCAGTCCTGGCTGGATTCCTGCCCTGGACAAGGCTCCATGTGCCAGCCAGGCTGGGGCTGAGCAGGCAGCTGTGGTGGCAGTGTCCTTCCCCTCTGGGGTTTCCTCTCCTGGCAGCAGCTGCTGCCCTGGCAGCTCCCCTGGACCACGGCGAGCAGGATCACCCTCAATAAAGGTCTGTAAGGTCTCACTCCCTGTCCTCTGCCCATGCCAAGGGGTGCCACAGGCCTGCCAGGGTGGGCTCAACTGCATGGCCCTGGCAGTGCATGACATCTGCTGAAAAGGTGAGGTCAGGCAGGGAAGCATCAGAGCCCAACTTTGTGCTGGCTCTGCTGTGCTTGGGCTGCTCTGCCCTGCCTGGGGAGGGCAGATTTGGGGCACTTTAACCCTTCTCACATGGACTGTGACCTTCCTGCCCAGCAGCATGTCCCATGGTCTCCCATCCTGCCTGGGGGTGATGCTGGTGGCTTGGGACACCCCACAGCTGAACCTGTGCAGGAGCCAGCAGAGGGTCCAGAGGTGAGGCTCTGCCTGGAGGTTTGTTTCCAGCTCCTGCAGAGGCTGCCAGGCCATGCTGAGCTGTTGAACCCCTTGCTGCCCTTCCCTGCCCCTCACCTGCTAGCACAGCTCAGCCTGCTACAAAAGGGTGGGTTTGGGCTGGGGCAGAAGGAAGTAAAGGGCGGAAGAATTCGCTGGTGACTGAGCAGCCCCAGATGTGACCTCCCCCTCCGGCCTGGCTTCCTGTGCAGGTGGTGTCCCTGTCACTCCCTCTCCCTCTGGTTCCAGCCTGTTCAGGACAGTGTCTGGGATTGGTTTCAAGGTTACATCTCGTGTTTCTTTATCACCAATGGGAGAAATCCAATGCGGCACCCTGGGCCAACAGACAGCTGGCTCTGGGGGCACTTCCAAGGGTGTTCTGTGGCTTAACCCTGGCAGGAGGGCTGCAGGTGATGGGAGGCCCCCTGGGGCCATTGGATGGGGTCTGGGGTACCCAGGGTCTCACCTGCCCTGGTCCTGAGCCATTCCGGATCCTTGTGGTGTCCCTGGGCTCACCGGGGGCTGGTGGTGCACGGAGGCGAGAAAGGACAGGGGACAGGGAGGCTGCAGTACCCGCCGAGCGGGAGGGGAGCCCGAGAAGGCAGAGCAAGAGTGGGAAAGAGCCATGGGATCGCTACGGAAGCAACCGGTAGGGAGAGAGGCGGGGATCGGGATCGGGACACAGGAGGTGGGTGCCGGGGTCGCTCCCGGTGCGCCGGGCACGGCCCCGGAGGAGCCCCGGGTCGCGGGGCGGGGCGGCCGGGGACGGTTCCGGCAGTACCCGCTCGGCTCCGCCCCGCCGAGGCCCGCCAGACCCTTTCCCGGCGGGATGCGGGACCCGTCGGTGGCGGCGCTGGGGTCTCCCGGCTCGGTGAGTGGGGCCGGCACTGCGAACCGGGGGCGCCGCGCCGGGGGTACAGCCCTGCCCCGACCCCTGCCCGGCGGGGCGGCGCCCGCGGAAGAGGCACGTGGGGAGACCCCGTGTGAATGGGGGTGCGTGGGGGAATCCCGGTAATGGCCTCGGGGAGGTCCCGGCACGATGCGTGGGGTGAACGCCGAGCGTTGGGGGACCGGGGGGATCCCGCTGGGCGACCTCACTCCGAAGTGCCGCCGCTGAGCCTGCTCCGCTTGCAGGTTGCGAGCCCCCACCCTCCCGGTGACCCCCGGACCCCGCCCGGTGATTTGCCAGCCCCCCGAGGATGAAGACGCTGGTGAGTACCCGCTGGGGCAGGGGGCGAGCGGCCGGTGGGACCCCGCCACCATCGGGGAGCTTCTCGCCCTAAAAGTGGTGCCGGAGGGAGCTGAGCCCGGCTGCTGCCGGTGCCCGCGGGCGGCACGGAGCCCGTAGGTAGGGTGTGCGGGCATCGCCGCTGCAGGAAGCGAGCCGGGCCCGCACCCCGCACCACTTCCCCAGCACAGCTCAACACCCTCCGAGCGGCAGCGCCCTCATGGCCACGGGGCCACCGGCATCCGGCGCGGGGCCGGCGCACGTGGACAGGCCCGGAGATTCCCCCCCGCTCTGCTTCTAGGTCGGGCTCTTCCTAACGCTGGTGTGCGCCGTGGTGGTGGCGGTGCTGTACATCCTGCTGTGCTACCCCGCCCGCGTCCAGCCCTGCTGCCAGGCCCCGGGGCTGCGGGACAGCCCCAGCTCATCCAGCGTCCGCAGCTTCCAGGGCTACAGCCGCGTTCCCGACGGGAAGGTGCGTGGGGATGGAGCAGCTCTGGGGCTGGTGGGGCAGCTCGGCCCATCTTGCCTCAGTTTTCCTGTCCTTTGGGAAGGGCGGGCAGGGGCTGTGGCGTATCCAGCTGCTGCGGGAGGGAAGGAGGAAATGACGGTGCATCTCCCCACAGCCGCTGGAGCGAGCGCTGTGCCGCCACTGTGCCGTCGTCTCCAGCTCGGGGCAGATGCTGGGCTCCCAGCTGGGACAGGCCATCGACGGGCAGGAGTGTGTCCTGCGCATGAACCATGCCCCCACCACCGGCTACGAGCAGGACGTGGGGGCACGCAGCACCATCCGGGTGGTGTCGCACACCAGCGTTCCGCTGCTGCTGAGGAACCAGGCCTACTTCTTCCAGCAGTTCCAAAAGACCCTCTACTTTATCTGGGGGCCAGAAAAGAAGATGAGCAGGGAGAAGATGGGCTCGACCTACCAGGTACTGCTCAAGGTGATAGAGAAGTACCCCCGGCTGCAGATCTACACCCTGACCGAGGAGAAGATGACATACTGTGATGATGTCTTCCAGAATGAGACAGGGAAGAACAGGTACTGCTGGCTCCTGAGGAGCCCCATCAGGTCCCCCTGACGTGCCACCTGTCCCTGCATCGAGCACCCGTAATTTGGGTGTGCCAGTGGCACAGTGTCACCCACTCCAGTGTAACCGTGCTTTGCAGGATGAAGTCTGGCTCCTTCCTGAGCACGGGCTGGTTCACCATGATCCTGGCCATGGAGCTGTGCGAGCAGATCTGTGTCTTTGGCATGGTCAGCGACAGCTACTGCAGGTGTGGGGGGGTGGCAGGGTATGCATGCGGTGATCCAGTGTCCCCCCAAGTCCCACACTCCCCCTGTCCCCTCGTGCCAGGGAAAAGAACCACTCCAGCGTGCCGTACCACTACTTTGAGAAGGGCCGGCTGGACGAGTGCAGGATGTACCTGATGCACGAGCGAGCTCGCCGTGCCGGACACCGCTTCATCACCGAGAAAGCCATCTTCTCCCGCTGGGCCAAGAGGAGGAACATTGTCTTCAACCACACATCCTGGGCAGGCAGGTAGGGCGCCAGCCACGGGGTGAGGCAGCAGGAACCTCGGCAGCAGGGCGGCCCTCATCCTGCAGCAACGTGTCTCAGCTCCGCCAGTGCCACGGTTGGACACCTTTTGCCAAGCCCTGGAGCAGGGAGTCTCCGTCTCTGCAGCAGCAGTGCCTGTTTCCCCAGCTGGTGGATGGGCTGGGAACCCCTTGTTGGTACACAGGGAGCATGAGCTGGACCCATGCAGCCCCAGCAGCTCCAAATGCCTGCCTGGATGGACCCAGGGAGACCTGGTTTTCTGCTCTCCCTACTAGGAGGAATATTTAATGCAGGATTAGACATGATACTGGACTGCAGCAGGACATGGGGCAGAAATGCTCAGCCCTGCCAGGGCTGCAAACTGGTGTCTCTCACAGGGACAAAGCTCTACTGTGGTCCTTGCCCCACTTGTGCCCTCTGGACAGTGCTGGGGTGCAGGTAGCTGGATCCAGGCTCTGCCTTCTGCTGCTTGGTGCCTGCATCCCCTCAGCTGGGAAGCCCTGGAGCCACATGTGCCCTAGGGGCTCCGAGTTGCCTTGTCACAAGTGTCCTTGGATTCAGACCAAAGCAAATGTGGCCATTAAAATGGTTTTTAATTCAGTGGTGCCCCTTGCTGTGCCCCTTGCTGTCTTTTGCTGTGCCTTTTGTGGCTCCGGGACAGGACAGGGAGTGAGGGAGGGAGGATACTCAACAGATCGTCACAGGCTGCCAGGGTATAAATAAGAAGGGGAGGTGACAAGGGGGTAGAGCTGAGCCTAAACATGGAAGAAGGTACTGAAAGCAGCTGAGGTTATTTGGGAACCAGCAGCTGCATCTATGCAGAATGGGTGCCGAGTCTGGGATGATCCTCAGTCCCACAGGGCTCAGTGCTGCTGGGCTGTCACAGGGCACTGGCAGCTCCCGTGTCCCTGGAGAGCTGGGATGTACCATGGGCATGTGCGTGGCCCTGAGCCCACAGCAGCCCTTTGAATGTGTAAACAGATGCCACATGTTTGGGTGGGTCTGGTGGTGTCTGGGGGGCCAGGGGCAAGAGGAGGGGTAGAGATGCTGGGGTGCAGTGAAGAGCAAGTGGTCCAGGAACTGGGGGTGCTGCCAGAGCTGCTTCCTGCAGGGCCGTGCAGCAGAGGAGCCCACGGAGCTCTTTGCCTGCTACCTCAGCTGCCACAGCCCTACGCAGGGCAAGGCATCACCGGCACAGGGGAGCCAGAATCCCTCCGGACAGGCGTCAGGGATGCAGGTCCCTGCTAGCGCTGGAGCCCTCTCCCTGCGCCACGGAACCCCCCAGAGCGGGGCCCTGAGCTGCCCGGCCAGCGCGGGGGAGACCTCGGCATCCCAGCGATGCGCTACGGCG
This sequence comes from Cettia cetti, assembly GCA_013401135.1. Lineage (NCBI taxonomy): Eukaryota > Metazoa > Chordata > Aves > Passeriformes > Sylviidae > Cettia > Cettia cetti. The sequence continues at coordinate 143,777 of VZUI01050334.1, forward strand.
GGCAGCTCCTGGCACAGCCGGGCAGCGCTGCCCCCCATCCCCGCTGCCTGCACCGGTGCTCTCGGGGACCAGGGGATCCCGGTCCCGGGAGAGCGGCACTGGGACCCGGCGGTGCTCCCGGCCCCGGGAGGGCGGCACTAGGACCCGGCGGTGCTCCCCCATCCCGGGAGGGCGGCACTAGGACCCGGCCTGGGCGGCGGCAGCGGCGCGGTCAGTGTCGGTTGCGATATCAGTAACGGCGACGGCAGCGTTATCAATATCGGGAGCGGTCGGTGCACCTCGCGCGTCCCCGCCGGGCCCGTTCAGCCGCCGCAGGGCCGGAACGCGCCGTGGCCGGGCCGGGGAGCGGCCCCTGCCCCCGCGGCCGGGAGGTGGAGGGGTAGGAAGGCTCCGGCTCCCTCCCGTGTCGCCGCGGCCGCTGCCGGGGGCGGGGGGATGCTCCCCGGGGCGGGGGAGGACTCGCGCGTAGGAGTGGCGGGAGGTTCGCGCCCGCGGCAGGACGGGTTTTCCCTTCCCGGAGGGCGGGAGGTTCGCACCGGCGGCCGGACGGGTTTTTCCCTTCCCGGAGGGCGGGAGGGTTCGCATCCGGGGCTGGGGGACCCCCGGCGGAGGAAGGGGGCCGGGTCTGAAGCAGCGTTTTCCCGCAGAGCGGCAGTGTGAGCCCCGGTCCCGGCCATGGCCGAGCCCGCTGGAGGGGACGGGCAGCACCCGCCGCCCGCGGGGCGCAGGAGGTGACGGACTCCTCATGAGAGCCCCCACCAGGTAAGGCCGCGGGGTCCCGCCGCCGGGATCCCTGCGTGGGGTCCCACATGGCCCGAGAGCTGTGGAGAGAGCGAAGTGGGGTCCGGGAGTGGGGGTCCCACGGCGTCCCTTTGCATGACGAAGCCCCCCAGCATCAGCACGCCCGGCCGTGGCCTGGGCTCCCCGGGCAGGCTGGTACGTTCTGGCTCCACCACCAGCCCTCAGAGCGTTTCGAGGTGTCAGCTCCCCCCAGGGGTTGATCTCAGGCTGTTGCATAATTTTCCTTGTGACAATTAGTAAAAAGGCTTCAATGGTTTTTAATTTCCACTTGCTTGGAGAGCTCCAGGAACGGCTGGGGCTTACTAAGCAGGGCTCCCAAAACTAAACTGGGTCAGTCTGCTTTGAGTGGAAGTTAGAACGGGTCCCGGGGCTGGAGAGGTCCTTGCAGGTCTGCTGGATGCAGTCCCATGCATGCACTGAGTGCAGCAGGTCTCACTTGCTTCCATTCTCTCCTGATCCAAGATTCCTGTGGCCGTGGTTTTAATGGAATTTCACTGCACGAGCAGCAGGTTGACCCTCCCTAACCCTGCAGTTTGAGTGGTTTCTTCCCCATGAGGGGAGCATAATCCTCCTTGGACCCAGCTTAACATGGGGGTCCCTCAGGCACAAGTTGTGGCTGGGTTTGGCTTTTCCACACCCCAGAGTCTGCCCAGCCTCTGTCCACGGCATTTCTTTTCCCCTCATAAATTCTGGGGGGTTGTTCTCCCCTTCAGAGGGGGACCTGGAGATTCATCCTGTGTACCCCAGCAGCCTGGGGACGATGGGCCAGGCTGGGGGTGACCACATGCCTTGCAGGTGCTCGCGGGACGCCAGCGATCACTGTGTGCTGAGGCCAGCACAGAGACATGAGTGGCAGCACGGTGAGTGCCAGAGAATCCCCTCAGGGACCTCCTGGGCACAGCAGACATCCTGCTGGAGATGCCGTGGGAGCAGGGTGGATGCTGGCCCCCGTGGCGTGGGGGCAGCGGCTGATGCTCTCCCCCCACCCGCAGAGCCAGCGCGCCGCCGCCCTGGGGGTCCTCTTTGCCCTGATCATGTTGCTGATCATCTACAGCTCTGGCAACGGGAACGAGGTCTTCCCCTACAGCCGCCTGCGGGGCAGAGCCCGCCGGCCCCCCGACCTCAGGAAGTGGGGGGTGAAAAGCGGGTACCTGCCTGTCTGCGGGAACAAGGTACGAGCTGGGCAGCGGGGCCGGGCCTTGGTGACACGGGGTCTGTCCCTCTGCTGGCATCCAGCCAAACTGTCCCCTCCTGAGGACAGTGGCTCCGCAGGGAACAGCACCCTGTCCATAGTGACACCAAAAGTCACCTGCTGACGGCACTTGTCATCACCAGACCCTGACTGCCCGCTGCCACCAATGCGCCATTGTCACCAGCTCCAGCCACCTCCTGGGCACCCACCTGGGCACGGCCATCGATGGGGCTGAGTGCACCATCCGCATGAACGATGCTCCCACCACAGGCTACAACGCTGATGTGGGCAATAAGACCAGCTTCCGTGTGGTGGCCCACTCCAGCCTCTACCGTGTCCTCAAGCGGCCCCAGGAGTTTGTCAACAAGACCCCAGAGACCATCTTCATCTTCTGGGGGCCGCCCACCAAGATGCAGAAGAGCCTCCTGAAGATCATCCAGCGCGTCTGCACCTCGTTCCCCAACATGACAGCCTACGTTGTCTCCCCTGGCCGCATGAAGCAGTTTGATGACCTGTTTCGGGGAGAGACAGGGAAGGACAGGTACCTCAGAGCCACCTCTAGTGCTGTGTCCCCTTTTCTCCAGGTTCCCAAGACAGAGCTGACTCTTGCAGCTGCTTGATGGGGTTGCAGCATTAAGCTGGGGGTTCCTGAGGCACGTTGGGGACACTGAAGGGTTCCATTATCCACATCACCTCACCCCTGTCATTCTTCTGCTGTTTTTCCTCCCCAGGGAGAAATCTCGCTCGTGGCTCAGCACTGGCTGGTTCACCATGGTGATCGCGGTGGAGCTGTGCGACGCTGTGCACGTCTATGGCATGGTGCCCCCCAGCTACTGCGGGTAAGGAGACCCCCCAGGCCCCCACCCCAGCGCCCTGACCCCACCATGGGGCTCACCCAGGGTTTCTTTCCCCCTGCAGCCGCCACCCCCCACCCCGCCGCCTGCCCTACCACTACTACGAGCCAAAGGGCCCCGACGAGTGCACCACCTACATCCACAACGAGCGCAGCCGCAGGGGCAACCACCACCGCTTCATCACTGAGAAAAAGGTCTTTGCCAGCTGGGCCGGCCTCTACAACATCACCTTCTCCCACCCCACCTGGACCTAGAGGGGGCCCCACGCCTGCTGGGCACACCTCTGGAGCTGGGATGGATGAGTGTTCCCTGCATCCCTCTGGGAGTGGTGGGAGGCAGGGTGCCACCAGCTGCCTCTCACAAGACACTTGCTGTTGTCCATGGTGGCTCCTTGCACCTGGGATGTGTTGGGTTTTGAGCTGGTTTTTGGGGGCCAGGTGGTGAATGTAAGATTTGGGGTGTCCCCCCTCCGTGTGCAGGATACTTGGCCTTGATGTCCTGCCCCATCCTGGTCCATGCACATTGCAGCCCCTGTAAGCCCATAAGTGCCCTCGGCTCAGTTTTGGTTTGCACCTGTTCTGGGGTCACCCCAGTGACTTTCCCCCAGCTGTCTGTGTGGGGAGACCCCCTCTTGGAGCTCAGCCCCCACTGCCATCCCCAGCCTCATCATCCCAGTCCTCAGTCATTCCTTCCACTGCAGAACCCCACAGTTTGTGGTGGGACCCCCACAGAGGTAACATTGCACCCTCCCTGTCCCAGCACCCCAAAAACACCAGCCCCTGCCAGCACTACTGCACCCCACACTGCCAAAACCTTTTCTAGCTGAAAGATGGGATTTTGGGGAGTTTTTTGGGGGTTTTGGCTTTTTTTCTCCCTGCTTCTAATCCTGGGGTTTGTACTTGGGTTCCCTGACTAAGGAGTGAGCAGGGGCTGCTCATTAGTGGTAACAAAGTGCCAGCAGCTGCTTATAAACAATTTAGAAGTGGACAGGTAGTGGGGGGCAGTGGTGCCTCTTGGCACCCTGTGGCTGGGACAGGACTTCATTATTAATTTCTCAGCAGCAGAGAAGTTGATCTGGGGAAAGCAACTAAATATGGCATTTGGGTGCTGAGCCTTGGCAGGATTCCATTCCTCAGTTTCCCTCTGGCTGGGGCTGGGGTTTTGGGGGTCTCGGTGCTGGGGGAAGCAGTGGGGCACCCATGTTTTGTAATTGTTTGTACAGGAATAAATATTGCTGCAGTCTGTTACCTTGAGCCCTGGCTCTGGACGGGTTTTTGAGGATGATGGCAGTGGCCCACAGCAGTGCTGTCCCTGGGCACTCAGGAGGGTGCAGCAAGGGGACCAGCATGTCCAGGTGGGATCCGTGTCCAGTCCCTGGCTGACTCCAGCTCTGAGCCACCTCCACAGTGACGGGTGGCAGCTGAGACCTCCCTGGCTTGTGTCACCCCAGCCAGGTGCCCTGGGGTCACAGGGTCTTGGGACGGGGTCTCTGCAGCCACAGAGGAGGAGGAAGGGCAGGTAAGTGCAAGTACTTGGAGATCACAGTTGCCTGTCTCAAAGTCTGGTGCCACAGAAGTACTCTGCCATGAGTTGGGCACAGAAGGGAGCAGCACGATGGCACTGGCTCTGGTCTGGCACATCCTGGGTGACACCCAGACAAGCTGAGGAGGGGCAACTGCTCATACACATATCACTGGTCAAACAGATCACCCCCAGTTATGGGATAGACAACATTGCAACCACTGAAGGTCCTCTTCCCCCTGCCGACTATGCCTAGGACTTTTATGTAAATTAAGACTTTGAATTAAGAGGAATTTGAAATAAGATAAAGGTGGTACTATTGTCTGAGCATTATCTCAGATTAGGGGTGGTAAACTGGGAGAGAAGAGTGTGTCACTGATAACGGACACAGAATCCACAAGGAAAGCCAACCCGGTAACTGTGGTGGATGGAAAGAGCTCCAGCTGGGTAAAAGGTAATTCTGGCAGAAGATCGCAAACACGGATCTGACTGGAAGAGAAAGACTGAGCATGGGATTAATTAGCATTACAAGAGAGGGAATCATTTAACCAATGGAATAAGGGAACTGTGTAGCCAATGAGTATTAATGCCTTCATTTGCAAAAATGTAAAAATAGTGAAAAGTTTCCAACCTCGGGACCCCCACCACCATAAAGACCAGGTTGAAGAAGGATCAGTGGGATGCTGAGGGATCCACGGGTGCTGTCAATCTTCTGCTTGACTGATCTCTCTCTGTCCCCCACATACAATCTCTCTTTTCTATATCTTTCTCTACCTCACATTGTATTGTTAAATAAAATCTGTACTATTAGCTTTGGCATCTGGCATCTCTCACTAATCAGATTTTAACAAGGACACAAAAACCCCAGGGTTTTACACCCCTGGAGCTGGGAGGGAGGGGTTGTAAGCTGGGGGTGGGAGCATGGGGATGGGGACTTAAGGACATAAGGGACAAGGATGGTGACAGTAGGCACGGGATGGGACAGGACTGGGGACATGGGGATTGGATGGGGACATTAGGGATGGGGACACGGGAATGGGTTGGGGCTATGAGGCTATTAGAGACAAGGATGGACATAAGGAACAGTAGGGACAGGAATTAGGGACAGGGATGGGTATTAGGGACAGGGATGGGGACATAAGAACGGAATGGGGGCAGAAGAGGAGGCGACGTGTGGACAATGAGGAGAGCGCGTTCCCCTCCGAGGAGCCGGGGGCGGAGGCGCGCGGAGCCCCGGAGCCCCCAGACCCAGCCGGGCGGGTGGGGGCTCCCCCGGCAGGCGGACCCGCAGCCCCGAGCCGTGCGGGCTTTAACCGCGTCCTCCCCGGCCCTGCCCGCGTCGCGCCCCCGTCGCCGCTCGTCCCTCCCCGTCCCCCGCGCCGCCGGTGCCGCGCGCTCCCGGCGTGCCCCGCGCGCCGCCGTGCTCTATAAATAGCGGGACCGGCGGGCACGGCGCGGGCGGCGGCGGGGCCAGGT